>BLKR01001012.1:250000-356415 GCA_011170035.1 Teleogryllus occipitalis | reverse complement strand
CACTGAAAAAAGGATACCATAATTCTCAACAAGATTTCAATAGTTACACAAAACCTTCGTATGCGAAACAGAGACCTTGTTGCTTTACTCCCTTTCCTAGTTACAACAGCATCTAAGATTGCTGACCTTGATAGACCAACCTTGATGGACCAACCGGCCTGTGATTTTTGAGAGGTTGATGTTGCTTCATAAACGGACCTGTCGGCCTTATCAAGCCTAATCATGTTGCAAAGCACTTGCTGGCCACAGCAGCCAGGTACCTTGTCAGATTAATTACGTATTGAAGAAAATATACATTGAAAAACATTCAACATCTGTTAAACACACACACACACACACACACACACACACACACACACACATATATATATATATATATATATATATATATATATATATATATATATCACATTATTTCAATTACGTAATACACATGATGCGATAATTATGACTTTATCAAGCAAAGAAATCGTAACTGTCATTCTTGCTCAAAACGGGAAAGAAGTTTAATAATTATATTATTTTCCGTCTGTGCTATTACACATGTAAATATAAATGTAGAAAGGCAGACTAATTACGTTATATATTTATCAGCTTCCAGTCCCAGGCCCTCGGCGGGCTCTTGGAAGTGTGTGTGTGTGTGGGGGGGGACAGGAAGTTGCGCGCGCGCCTCAAAGCTTGCTGCAACCTGAGTGCTACGCAATATTATCGGTTCATCCTAAGAAAAATTCTGATTTAAAGAAGTACAAATGTAAGTTCACTACATAAGAACTAATTTGATCCATCGGTTGTTAAATTAACCTTGCATCAAAACTACTGCAAACGAAGCTGGCCGACTACTGCATGCGTGTTGCTGGCCGATAAGGGCCTGATATCAGCTGAGGATTGACGAGGAAGTGTGTGGGAAGCGGAGCGGCTGTTGGACCGCACCGTCGCGCCGCCGATGTGATTCAGTTCAGTTTGGAAGGGCTATGAGAGTGACTGGCCTTTCAAGAAAATTTCTTCGAAGTGGCGAAAAGCGCATCGTTGTGAAAGTTTTCAATTTGTTATTGTAGAAAAATACGTCGTTGGCAACGCAAATCGTTGAACGTACTATGAGTTCACTGGTAAGTACCGTATTGAAACTTATAGTGCTGCATCAGTGTGGATTATAATCTAAAGGATATATATTGGTGAATATCTTTTAATAGGTGCCAGGCTACAGAGTCTAAAATACCTCTTTGAAGTGAAAATCTTATTTCATGGGAAGTAAAAGTTCGAAAGAAAATGATACCTTCATTTACACCGCCTATTTGAAATCAAACAAGAATTGTCAACCAAGATTAAAAGAGAATGGTGGAATGGAATTGCAACTTGTAGGTACGTATAAATTTCTATCATGAGTTGTAATAATAGAAAGGCATATATTAGATTTGTATTTCTATAACCTACAAAACTTGGCCATTAATCCAGCTCAAAGTTATTTTAATGTAAATTGTAAAATTCCTCTAAAAGCTTATGTCGAACGAGATAAACAATTATTTCGTTTTACATAATCGGTTTGAATCCTTTCAATTCAAATTCTAATGTTGTTAAGTGGATATGGGGCTTGGCGTCCAAACTCATTATTTTGCATTCCTTTGTGCATTTTTTAATATTAAAAAAAGTACCTATTAAAAAATGTTTATTTGATTAGTTTTTAATACTCAATTAAGCATTGCAAATGTGTATTAAAATGTAAAGAAAAAATATTTATTATGTTGCCAATTCATTGAAATAATTTTAATATAGTTTTGAAGTGGCATTAATGGCAATTAGAAATTGTAGAATTAATTGTTGTGTAGTATTCCCATATGTTATAAGTGTACAGAATTTTGATTACTGTATTTAAATTGAGACTAAAGCCTATCATGTTCTGTAAATAATTGAACAAAATAATAATGCATTCCTCGAAGAAAAAAAAAAAAAAAGAAAAAAGAAAAAAAAAAAAAAGAAAAAAAAAACAAAAAAACCCTGCTGTAAAACACTTTCTATTTTTTTATTTTTCAATAATTATCACTTTAATTATATTTTCAAATACTATTATATTTTTCAGGTAGTTTTGGCACAAGTGATGGAAATTGGTCATTGAAATAGGTGATGGTTCATCGATGCAGATATTCATGGATATTGTTAATTCTAAATGGCTATTGCATTCTATAACAAGATCATGAACATGTGTTTGAAGGTGATGCCAATATACATTTTGCTAATTTTGCAAGCATCATGGACTTTTGTGATTTCATTTGTATTCAACATTCACAAAATGTGTACACATTAATGGTTCAATTATTTTAGTGTGTATCATTTTTGACCAGGCAAGTTATTTTAAAATTCTCATTAGGTAATATAACTTGTATTATAATTCTGTTATAGTTTCAATGTGTACTATTTAGTAGTGCTCTCAGAATGATTACAAATGAGTATGAGTAATATAAAAAATTCACATTCTCACTAGAAAAATGTCATTAACTTCAAAATGCTGTTTTTTCAGGACATTGTTTTACAACTAGAGTTCTGAATCAAGTTCATGGAGTGTGACAATTTGTAATTTTCTTTTGAAAGATTATTAATTTTTACTTTGGTTTCCAAGGAAAAACGGTTTTTCATAATTTAGGGTTCTCCACAGTGTGCTGTTTGTGGCAAATAGTAAGGATAACACTGCATTCTCAAACATGCAATGATTTTGGCTATTATTCATCTTCAAAATTGCCAGAGAAAAATATCTCAGATTGTGTTAATGATTCTTGGGCAAAGAAATGTCATTACTGTTGTAATAGTGTTGACCTTGATAATTTTCTGAAACATTTCCCTTGCCAAGTGAATAAAATACTTTCCTCTTGAAATAAAACAATTCAATATTACTAGACAGGATTTTCGTGCACGTTAAAATGCTAAAACCTGCAAACATATTCCAAATAAAATTTGACAAAACATGCACAATCAAATTTTAGCTTGGTATTTTTTTCATTGTCTTTTGAAACAGGAACACTAAACAATTTTTCAAAATTTTACTCAGTCAAATTCATCCTTTTGTGAGAAATGAATCTTTTTGAACATTCTACTACATCACCAGATGTAATTGGAGCATATTTGTAAGATGAAATCTGAGCCAATATGAGGTCAAATTCGGCATTTTCTGCTCTTGAATCTCAAATTTTTTTTTCTTTAAATTTCATAGAAGTTTTAAATTGAATTTGAATTTACTGGTTTTTATAATTTTTCCTCGGCAGTGACACTTGCATGTCCAAACACAAATTTCAAAGACATTGTAATATCTTCAACAATATTTAATGACTTCAATAGAGGTAATCCTGCTGTTTTCAATTTCTGAATTGGTATAGGCAATTTTACAAAATTTAATTAAATATGCATTTTTATTTTATTTTTTTATATACATAGTTTTATAACTTTTTTTTTTTTTTTTTGCATGCAAGCAGACTAAGAGTCTGCACCTAATTATTTTCCCTTCCCTTGTAGCACTGTCAGTTACCAGTGATACTGAGTAGTGATCTATGTGTGTGTGAAATTAATCAATAGTATTCGAAGAATATAATCCTAAATTTTGAAGCAATCCAGAAAAGTATGCATTTAACAAAATAACTTGCCAAATTTAAAAGTCACTTCAGAACTGGTTATTAATTTGCTAAGAAAACTTATTATTTGACTCATCCAATAAAATGAAGGCCAAGCATTTCATCCCACGCTAAAGTGATGAGTCTTCTCCCACCTTACACAATACTAAAATTATGATTTATCCCGACCTCTCACTATATTTATTCGCTGTTATTGAGTGCACATTCTTCTCTACAATTTTTTATTGTTGCATTCAGGTGATAATAACAATAGTTATGACACTAACTTGTTGGGAGTGTAGGATTGGTAAATGCAGGCCAATGAGCTTATTCATTGTCAAATGGGCAAAGAGGTTTGTAAGCAATGAGATTGATTCAAATTGCAGACCCAGCAGGTAAATCAATGCTGGGCAATACATTTTAATTCCAGTTTTTAAATTAATTTAACTAATTTAATTTGATTTTATAGTATGTTTGTACATTTAGATTACAGAAATTGAAATAACAGAAGTAAAAAATATAAATATGATTTATGTTGGTGTTTTCTTCCATATACTTTTTTGATTTTAACAGTATGTAAACTATTTATGAATTCATTGTAATTGTAAACTAAGTGTTAATTTTATGTAGATGAATTTTGTGCTAGTGAATGCATGAACCATAAGTATAATGAAGGGACTAATAGAATTGAACTTTTAGTAACCAAAATTAATATAAACATAAAACAAGAATATTAAATTTGTAAAATGAAAGGTTAAAAGAAATAAACAACAAATACATTCGAAAATAATTTTCAGCTACATATTTAGCCGTAATTTAAATAAATCTTGGCGTTTTTATAAAATAAATGTGAATTAAATTTGTTTTTTGGGGATCAGTAATAAAAGTTGCTATTTAAATGTACTTGTGAAACAGTACAGTGAAACAGTTTTGAAACAGTTATAAAACGTTTTTAAAATAATTTTGAAACAGTTATAAAATATTTTTGAAATAATTACTAATGACTGTAAACATGTTCTTAGTCTCCTTGTGTATTTAATCCACCTGATCACATAAATGATTAAGTGGTACATCAATGTTTCATTATCATTTGTTAGCTATTAAGTTTATGTCAATATATTTCATTCTATTGTGAGTTATGTTATATTTTACACATTTTACTTTACTAAATAAATATTTTAATGTTAAATTCTAATATTTTATTTTAGGTACAGGCTGTTTCAGAATATTCATTATATATATATATATATATATATATATATATATATATATATATATATATATATATAAAACATTTTCATTCAACAACAATGCAGGCATATTGATGTATGTATATCTACCGTAATAACAGTCAGACTGCTGAATTTAAAGGCTTTTGAGGCTTGTTGTGAAATTTAATTATCACTAAATGCATAAATTTTATGCAATTATTTCCGTTTTTACGGTGTCTGGTTGTGTAGGTAAATACACAGATCTGTTGTTGGATCAAAAATAATGAATATTCTATTAATAGCAAGTACTACGTATATACCCGTCAACGATCAGTAATTGTAACACCAATAAGAAATGCTTCAATATGGCAACACGTACGGCTGGCCCTTCAACCAGTATAGCTGTGCAAGCCGACACGGAAGGCCGGCTCCTTCTATCTGTTTGGCCCGGATGCGTCATGACGGTAGGCTGGATCCTCCAACCTGTATTGCTCGCTTATGCCGCGCAGATAGCCAACTCTTCCAACAAGGTTGCTCGGGCTCGGCAGCTTCTACCCGTGCACTCTGACAAGGTGAATTCAGAGGAGTGCAACAAGGGACTCTTTACAATGCAACTTTTCGTTCCAACTATCTCCGTCACGAAACAGCAACAGTGAACCTGGTTGGGCCTATATTATCATGCGTTCCCTTGATGCAGTATAATGGATCAGGTATACTGCAACTGTTCTTTTTTCTCCGTGCAGTAAGATTGCCGGCAGGGCATCCTGTAGATTTCAAGAGCCTCTGAAAAACTCTCGAGAGCTCTCCTTCCCGCGTCCCACAATTTCTAAGCAAACAAGACCTTTTATTTATCACGAATAACGATTCGAACATCTAAAACTCACTAATGAGAAGAATGAGAAGAAAATGAGAGGAAAAGAGAGATTTACCTTGTTTTCCACTAGTCCCACAAACTGTGGACCCTCAGACATTTAAAGTGGTTGTTCCCCTCAACCGTTAAGGGCGGCTCCTACTCTGAATGTGACATGATCGTGCGTCAAATAGTCACAAGTTTTCGATCTTTCAATGATCACAATGTCAAGCTGTTTTTGTTATTCTTAATGACAGTTTTTCATGAATGATCTCTGCCACCTGTTTTATGGAAAATTGTCTAGTTTTCCAGGTAATAAATTTTGGACACTAACGTATCTCTTACTGAAGCAACCATTTTTACTTTCTCGCCTTACGAAGTTCTTCGTAAGAAGAGAAAGTTATGCAATCGTGCGCCTGAAAACGGCGTATTTTCGCCAGAAAAAAACCTCTCATTCTCGGTCTCTGGTAACAAAAAAGTGGATAAAACCTGTTGGTAAATTTAGGGGGAAAAATCCTCCAAGACGTAATGTAGACAGATTCTATGTTTTGCTTGTTCTTGAAACCGAACAATTGGTAGACGGGAAAACTTCTGTCTGTCTGTCTGTCTGTGGTCACCGCTAGCGCCTAAACCTGTCAGGCGATTTTCTTCAAAATTGGTATTCCCCAATCGATCTGAACTCGCGGCTATGGGAATTTCAAACCGATATTTTGATTTTTGAGGGTACTTTACATGAAGCCTCTAAAACATTTTCAATTTTTTTTCTCAAAAATGGCTCCACATTTTTTGATTAACTTAGTCTTCGAATTTTAATAGCGTAAAGAATTTTAGTAGCGTAAAAAACGCTTAAGAGAATGGTGCTTGCCTCATGTTCGTTGAAATCACATATATTTTGAAAATTGAAAAAGTGCATTTTTGGGGGGCATCTTCCTACAACTATAAAATTGAAGTTAAGAGATTTTTCCTTAATGAAATCTCTTCCTTAAAGATGGATCTTTAAATGAGTTCATGATCAATTTTTCAAAAATATGAATAGTTTTCGTGTAATTTTGTGCGAAATAAAGACGATTTTTTCTAAAAAAATGCTCTACATTTTTCTTTGAATTTTCTCCTTATATGTAATAAGGGACGGTAAAAAATATGGTGCTAGTCCCATTTTCGACTATTGCTCCTGTTTTTCGAAAATGCCTAAAATCATGAACACATTTCAAAACTATAAAATTGGAGATAGATTTTTGCTTTAAACAAAGTCGGCAGTAAAAAATCAGCTCTTTAAAAAAAGTCATGTACAAGTTTTAGAAAACAAATGATCTGATTTCGCACAATTAGTCTGAAATTAATGCTATTTCTAAAAAAAAATTCTGAAAACAGAACGATCTTTTTTTCATTAAGGTTTCTCCTCGTATGTAACAACGAATGGTAAATAAACTAGGTGCTATAGAATGGCTCAGACTTTCTCACACTAGTTTTCTAATATCTTTAGTTTGGACTAGGTTTTCGGTTACGCCATATTCTCTTCCCAGTAGCCTTCTCTTCTCGCCCAGAGGTCAGTTATCACATTTTCTCAATTTCTCGTCTCGTTAATGCTAGAAAAAATCTGTAATTAGGACTATTATGAAAGTGTAGAGGTTTTGTCTGCCCCGGATGACCGAGGCCATTACATGGCGTGTACGGATTCAGCACTTCGAACCAAAAGGTCGCCCGGTTCGAGTCTCACACAGGGGTTTTAATTTGATGTATGTGTTGTTGCAGAAATCTGTTGAAAATTCAAGAAACTTTTGAAAATCATTCGAAGCTCTTCTACTCACAAATACAATCACTATACAGACTTGTGTTTTTTTTTCAAATTGCAACATTTTTTCAACTCATCCGATTTCTAAAAGGCGTGGCACGTCAAAGCAACCGTTGTGTTTCTGTGCATTTGTGTGAACCGACTTAAATTAACTAATGAATCTATTAACATAAAATATAAATACATTATAAACTCTACCCAAGGAACCGACTTAGATATCCTTAACAGCTGACTAGGAGAAGTGGCTAAGGGTATCAACTGATGTCAAGGTAGTGCCACTGACCGGAAGATCCTAGGTTCAAATCCTGACGATGGCATTTGGCGACGGATTTTTGGCATAAGGCAGATGGCTAGGTAGAGTTCTGTGGCTGTGCGGAGAAGATTTTTAGCTGCCGGCTGCTTTAATCGGTAGTTTTCCGTGGTTTCTCTGAACAACAGGCGAATGCCGGAGCAGTGCCCTACCAAACCGGCCACGGACCGGGCGCGATCATTTCTTCCCATTCTTTGTCCTATTCTACCCTTTACACACACACACACACACACACACACACACACACACACACACTTGCACTATGCACCACACTACCAAACATCTCGGGAGACCGGTCGACAGCTTATATCTTGTCCCGGCTGCGACGATGGTCCTCTGGTGGGAGGTACCTGGTTGCAGAAAACCCCGCTACTCGACGGCAGTTCAGTGCCAGATAGTTATCCAGAAGGAAGATCACCTACCGAGCAAAAAAATGTACTACACTTACGGGACTAATAATCTTGCCAGTTGACGCGCACGGAATCAGTATCAATCAACCTAACAGCTGTCAGTTTGTGAACGACTCTAGTGCCTAAATTGTTCAGCCGAGTTTTTCCAAAATTTATATTCCTTGATCGATCTGAACTGACAGGAAGGTTTGGGAATTTCACACAATGTTTTGATTGTTGAGGATTTTTACACGAATTGGGAATTTTCCTTGTTTACCTCTACCCGAGTTTGACCCATACGGCGCTAGGTGGCGTAGTGGTTTAAGTGCCGGCAAGTTAACTGTGAGGTTTTGAGTTCGGGTCTCCGAGCGCAAAAAAATTGCTGGTTGTAGGCACTTTCGCTGGTTTATGTAGTCGTATAATATTCCAGAGCAATTATAAATAATGCGAGAAAATGTGTGCTTTGGTAGCATCACTAGTTTTAAATTTTTTTCAGAAAACAAATTAGTACTAAACAGTTCAAAATGACACTAAGGTTAGAGGATGTTGTTCTTACCTTGTGTTCCTGGATCACCTCCCCAATGGGCATCTCCTCAGCATTCAGAAACACTCTGATTGGTGGTTTGAGCTCCTGCAAGTGGTTCAAAATTCTCATTCTCACATATTTTCTTTCTTTGTTCACAAGACAAAGGGGAGAATTAATGACACTTATTCGAAATACAAAGAATTCATCCGAACACATACATACACACAAATTTGTGGTGCTATAACAGCACGTAATGGGAACAAATCGAACCATTTTGGAGAATATAATTGAGTAAAATAATTTATTAACGACAAGATGAGTTTTTGTGATAAGTGCAACAACAAAGTTACGAAGTCGAAGTTACTATGATCGAAATGTAATAAAATATTTCAACCAAATGATGCAGTCCATCAGCTGAAGAAAACGAATGTGAAAGATAAACATGATTGGTATTGTGGTAGTTGTGTCGCAAACGTAATAGCGCAATACGCCCTCTCTAGCTGATTTGTAAACCCTGTTTGTAAGTATTAACTAGTGGTGCAACAGAATGGCACAGACTTTCTCGTATTACGAATTAATTTCTATTTTTTGGTTTGGGCTAGCTATTCGGATTTGCCACCTATCACGCCATCTATCGTCGCCCAAAACGTATATTATGGACATTTTTTCAATTTTCGGTTTCTTAATAGTGAAACCGAAATATTACTTAAAGAATATTAAAGAGGCGAAAAATAACGTCAAAATGACAATTTTTATTAAAAATTCGGAGCCACTTTCAAGAAAATTGCGTTTAAGCGTTACTATAAAGGCGAAATTTAAAGATATTTTCCACAGAAAAGTTTTGAGTTTTCGAACAAATTAATTTGAAGTCCTTTGAAGCACTTTATTTTATAAATGCAATAGTGCTTACAATTCGCAGGAATCGTGCACACCAACGGCGTGAAACATTTCAAAAAATTTAATTTAAGTAAATTTTGAAAAAAAACAAAAAAAAAACGATACTCCAAAATGAATTTCATGTCATCTTAAACAGGGCAATTAGAACAATCCGTTGGAAAAGAATTGATGTTTCTTGAGAATACGGCGTTTGAGCTCACTCGAGGCACATAGCGAAGTCGCTAGCCTATCACCACTGAGGTCCAGATTAGATTCCCATCGAATCTCATGTGAAATTTGTACCAAGAAAACGAGTTTGGCTGCTTCACAAGGGCTAGTCCCCCTGTGAAGTGTGCTAAACCCTACCCTTATCCTTATTTCTTCCCAATTCTAGCCGCTTAGTAGTGACGCAGGAGGGCGTAGCAGGAGGCGCATTCGCGGAGATGCTACCTGGCGGTCCTATTGACGACTGACTGCAATGTGACGTGACATGACAAACTTAATGGAGGATTGCTCCACGGCGCACAAAGTTAATGGAGGATTACAGACGGACGGACGGACGGACGGACGGAGAGACGGATAGACAGAAACCTTTTTCGGGGATCCCAAAACTTGAATTTCTGTTTAAATTTCGAAATCGAGTTTTCGTAGCATTACATAACTTTCTCTATACTACGTATATTTATCCCGAATATACGTATGTATACGAGAAAGTAAACATGATTTTTCAGAGACTGTTTAAATACCCTTTTCTGCGCGTTTGACAGGGAAGGGTCCATGCATTTTTGTAATGAAGAAAGTGGTTTACTTATAATTACCGAGATCACAAGAAGGTCCTGATTGAAGACGTCCTTCCTTTTGTGTTTCCTGAATTTTACTCGCGAATATAAAATCTTGTTGCTGGAGAAAACAAGGAGAATGCCCTTTGCGCCAACTCAAGCTTCTCATGGTTCACAACCGTGTAATTATATAAAAAATAAATTTTAAAACACATAGCACGGAACCACGGAATGCTCTCGATCACAGTTCGCCACCTTACCGCAATGGAGCAGGAATCACGTGCTCCAAACGTATCTTATATTCAAGACTCAGTTTTACAATAAACATAATACTTATCACACCAAAAGTTAATTCAATGTAATGTTTATAAAAAATATTTTTTAAAGGAAAGCACATAGCACCGTACTTCCTAATTTTAATTATTTCTCGTGGCTCACTATATTTTCGTCGGACAAGGATATCATAAAAGAAGCGCCGAAGCCATTTACAAGCCAACTGCAAAAGAACGAATGAGAGAAGAGTCAAATGGGCTCAAAGACACAATGACCAGAGAACCTTCAGTTATATTGCCAGCACTAGCTGTCAAAACATCTATACAGCGTCTCCCCCAAATATAACAAAGGAGGTATGTTTCTTATACCACCATGCTTCAAAAGTGGAAGAAGAAAGCCAGAATCGGAAGCAGTTGTAATAGCTGCCCAACATCATGCGTTGATTGAGGTTTGGATGGTGCTTCAACTACTGAGGTCATTGGCACCCATGTGAAATATTTTTTTCACAGAATAGATTTGTAAGTGTTGCATATGCAACTTACCTACTGATTAAAGGCATGTATATAACTTAAAAAGGCTTGAATTCCGCCTAAAATATACAAGTAGATATGGTAAAAGGAAAACCAACACGTAAAATTTATGTATGTAAAACCATATGACGTAAAACTGATTGTAAAGGGACCAAAAAAGTCATCGTCCTGATTTCTCGAATAAGGTTCGCTCAGAAATTCCGCTTCTCTCAGAAAAAGTTTTGAGAGCACAGAATCATCTCCGAGCACCTCCTATAGCAAGTGTCCAAGCCATGTTCTCATCGATTGCCAATAAATTTCGTACAATGCAGAAGGACGTGTTCCACAGAAAGATCCGTCCTACATGTGTCCATGTCTTGCGCATCGAATCCGATTTCAGGCAATGAGTCTCAGACACCTGTTTGCGTCACAATATTTGCGGGAATTTGAAATCCAGCCAAATACCAAAAGTATCACCTCGTTACAAGACATTGAAACAGATTTTTGAAGCATTTCTTTTAAATGTTTCATCTTGTACACCATCGCGTAATTTTTGCTTGGTAACACTTCTCCCTCTCCGTGCAACATGGCGGCCAGCGTCTGGTCTGGCTTTTCAAATAAAGTGCCTGTGCTGCGGTCACGTTCGTGACGCAAACTGGTGATGCGCAGAACCAGCTAAAATCGGTGCAACTGAGGAACCCATCCATGATATTTGCACCATGCATGTGTCGCAGATGAGAGGAGATTCGCCTCGAAAAACGAAACCTCGAGAAAAGTGGCAGTGTTCGCTACGGAAAAGGGCTAAAATGACTTCAACCCTAGAAGAGTGGGATGAAGAACGCCAGGGATTAACAGAATCCTTTATCACACTCTAAAAGTGCTATTTTGCCACTCTGCCACGTTCTAAAGAAGGATCGTTTGAAGAAAGCCTTCACATCAACGATGGTACAAAAGGAATGTTAATATGTCTCTTCCGCGTCGCCGCTTGGTCGTCCAGCTCATTCCCTGTGATTCTCGCATGGCCTGGGACCCAACTGAGTACCAGATCATCGTGGTGAGGCAGACGATGAAGCAGGTTTTGAACTAATTTCGTCAGGTAGTCTGAGGAAGAACGGGGGGCAGTTTAAAGAGAACTGAATCAGAGCAGTAAACTACTCACCGCAGCGACGCTGACATGTACTACACGGTTTTGAGAATTGCATACATTTCTGCAGTGAATATACTGCACTGGGGATGGAGACGATATGATTTGGTGACCCTGATACAATAAAAGCTACATGAACTGCGTCATTGTACGATGATTGACTAGGTTTAAAGAGCGCTTCAACTACTAAGGTCATTGGCGCCCATGTCAAAGTATTTCTAAAATAAAGAAATTGAAGTTCTAGTAAAAGTGTTGCTGATGTAGTTTACCAGCTAATTTAAAAGCACATACATACCCTCCAAAGGAGAGCTACAATTATGCATAAAAGATACAAGTACATAAAAAAGTTCAAAAACGTAAATCTGAGGCCAGGAAAACAAAAACTTGCCCTTATATGTCAGATAAATATTCCGCATTCTCTCAAGAAACAAAAAAGTTTTGAGAGCGCGGGCTCATCTACGAGCACCTCTCGTAGAGTTGCCCAGATCGTGTCTTCGTCGTCTGCCAACAAATTTCAAACAATGCAGGAGGGCGTGTTCCACAGAAAGAACCGCCCTGCATGAATCACAGGTAGGAGGAGATTCACCTCGAATGAGGAAACGGTGAGAGAAGTCAGATGGCAGTGTCCGATACGAAGACGGGTTAAAATAACCTCCTCACGCCTGGAAGGTCGGGATAAGGAACGCCAGGAATTAACAGAATATTTTATTGCACTTACTTTATAGGTGGTATTGTGTCACTCTTTGCCACGCTCTTAAGATGGATCGTTTTAAAAAAGCTTTAACATCGGAATGGTACAAAAGGAATGTCAACATGAGTATTCTCCGTCGCCGATTTCGCCGCCCGGTCAGCCAATTCGTTCCCCATGATTCCCAATGGACTGGGACCCTACTCAGTACCAGATCATGGTGGCGATGAATGAGGTTTTGAATTGATTCCATCAGATAGTCTGAGGAAGAACGGGAGATAGCTTGTAGTGAGCTGAGAGAATCAGAACAGAGAACTGCTAGGCGCAAAGTCGCTGACTCGATGTATTTTAGGGCTTCAAGAATTGTATACATTTCAGCAGTGATGGTACTGCACTAAGAATGTAGCCGATATGATTTGGTCACTCTGATACAATTAAGACTACATGCCACTGTGTTGTTGCACGATGAACCATCTGTGTATAGGAATACATGATCTGGATAGGCTACCCTCATTTCCTGAAAATGCATCTGGTAAGCAAGAGGACTAGTCGTTTGTTTGGGAAGATTAGATAGTCTGAGGTCAATAGTCGGTCGGAGGAGTTTCCAAGGGGGAATGGGGTGACTTGGGGGTTTCAAAGGGGTGGGAAGGTCAACATGAAGGTCCCGCAAAAGATTTCGCAATCGAATACCTGGAGGATGAGGCAGCGATGTTCGAAGAATATATGTTTCATATTCAGGATGGATAATTATTTGACGACAAGGATTATTAGGGAGTCCTGATACTTTAGCACCGTAAGATGCTAATAAAATATCCCGGCTTTTGTTTAAGGAAGACTCACCAGCCTCGGCTAGAAGGCGCTCAATTCGGCTGGTGCGGTGTTGTTGTGGCAGGACCTGTTGATAGACGGATATCAGCGTGGTGTATACTATTGATGGATCGCAGAATGGAGGGAGCTGCCGAGTCATACACTTCACTACCGTAATCCAAAACTGGGCGGATGAGTGATCTTTATAACCCCAATAGGGTAGTGCGGTCGGCACCCCACGATGTGCCATTCAGCATTCGAAGAAGATTAAGGGGGGAGACACATCTAGTTTGTAGTCCACGGATATGAGCACGCCACGTGAGCGACTTGTCAAAAGTGAGCCCCAGGAATCTGGCAGATTCCGCGAATGGAAGCAGATTTCCTCCTAGATAAAGGACTGGATTGCTGTGGAGATGTCCTACAGAGATGCAAACCGATACATTTATTGGCAGAAAAATTAAAGCCTGTTGACGTGCTCCATTCATGAAGCTTCTTCAGCACCATTTGGAGTTGCTTCTGGATCACACTGATGCTCCTGAATGAACAGAAGATGGCATAATCATCCACAAACAACGATGCCTTTACAGGATAACGCACAGTCGACTCTATACTATTGATGGCGATGGCTGATCCTTAAGGAATACCATTTTCAAGAGGGTGACTACGGGAAAGCCTGTCACCCACACGAACAAGGAAGGATCTGTTCGAAAGGAAGTTTTCGAGGAATAGAGGAAGCTTTCCCCTAAATCCCCAAGAGTGCAGGATTTGCAGAATGCCGTGCCTCCAAGTAGGCCTTTTCTATATCGAATAATATGGCCACAAGATGTTTCAAGAGGATGTAGAAACAGCTGTTTCCAGCGAAATGAGGTGGTCCAAGGTTGCACGGTTTCTTCTAAACTCGTTTGGATTGGCATCAACAAATTTTTGTACTCCAAGGTCCAGACCAGACGCTGATTCACCATGCGTTCCAGTACTTTGCAAACACAGCTTGTAAGGGAAATAGGTCGATAACTTGATGGCAGTGATCGATCTTTCCCTTCTTTGGGAACTGGGACGATGATACACTACCTCTCGGACAGGTGCAGAAAGAGCTCCAGAGTCGACAATGGGCATTTACATCCCCGGCAATCACGAACGGAGAGGGCAGTTTCTTCATCAGGTCCAGACGTTCCTGAGCAGATACAGTCAGCCCTGGAGAGATGTAAATATTGTATGCAGTGAGTGTGAGGGATGGGAGGTGCACCTGCACACACACTGCTTGAAAGTCAGTCTGAACAGGCACCTCGGTAGACAGCAGCGAATCCTGTACTTGTGAATCAACTCCGCCATGAGCACGGAGACCATCATCCACATCAAACCTGTAAGGGGAGAAACCACGAAGAGACAAGGGTCGAGGTGGGATGAGGTGAGTCTCTTGGAGATAGATTATTAAAGGATTGTGACGGGACAACAGAAGTTTAAGATCGTTCCGTCGCGAGGATTGATTGATTGGTTGGGTTTAAGGGCGCTTCAACGGCTAAGGTCATTTGCGCCCGTGTCAAATTATTTTAGGACCAGTGCATAATATTGCAGTTCTAAGTTAACAAAGAAAATTAAAACCTTTAATAGAAAGCAAAGAAAAACTGAGAAGGGACGTATCCTAATAAAAGTTTGGCAGAAAATTGCCAGAGTTTTTTTTAAATCTCGGGCTAAAAGCCAATAATTGGCATTATCATCTTCTCTCAGATAAGGCTGTACCAACCAGTCTCTCGCAAAAAGCCAAAAAGAGAGAAGATTCGTCATTACTAAGAATCTCCGCAAGGGAGCTAGCAAGGTCATGCCTTCGACGGCTCTTATCTTAACACAGTGTAAGAGAACATGCTCCACGGTAAGATCTATTTTGCAGTATTCGCATACAGGGGAGGGTCCCCGTGGAGGAGATACCCGTGGGAGAAATGGCAGTGACCGATTCGGAGGCGTGTTAAAATGATCTCCTCTCGCCGAGCATCACGAGATGAGGAAGACCAAGGATTTATGGAATCCTTGATTCTCGTGAGCTTATAATCTGAGTTAAGCCACTCTGCCATTCACTGCGGATAGAGCGTTTTACAAACAGCTTAGTGTCTTCCGTGGGGACGGTGAAGATAACTAATTCTCTTTTCTTCAAAGCGGACTTTGCAGCCTGGTCAGCTATTTCATTTCCTCTTATTCCCACGTGTCCAGGGACCCAGCAAAAGACTAAAATTTAGTGGCGGACCAAGAGATGGTGGATTTGCTGTTGGATGGTCATTGTCAGTGGGTCATAAGACGAGAAGGAGGAGATGGATTCAAGAGAGTTTTTTGAATCACTGCAGATCACTACTTTCTTTAGTGACATCGATCCAGTATATTTAAGTGCCTCCAAGAGCGCATACTTCTCCGCGGTATAGACGCTGCACGAAGAGTCCAGTCGAAAGCCTTGCGTGGATCTACTGCAGTAGTAGGCATATCCAACTTAGCCGTTTTGGGAGGAGCCATCGGTGTAAATAAAGAAATGGCCAGGATACGTAGATTTTATCGCCTCAAATTCCGATAAGAATGTACTGGGGGAGTTAAGGATTTAGGAAGGTTAGACAGTCTAAGATCTATTATCGGCCGGTGTAGTTTCCAAGGGGAAAGGTTTCGGGGGGGTTTCACAGGGTTGGGTAGTTTTATATGAAGCTTCTTTCAGAGCATACGGAGACGGACACCCAGGGGATGGGGTAATGACGGTCTAAGCGCATATGAAGTCAGGTGGCTTGGATGGAGGACTGCTTGACGCGAGGGAGTATCAACATTGGATAATTTCGCGCCATAGGAGGCAATCAGAATATCACGCCTTCGGCTCAGGGATGGTTCTCCAGCCTCGGCCAAGAGGCATTCGATGCGACTCGTGCGGTAGGCGCCTGTACTAATCCTTATGCCAGCATTGTGTATGGTATTTAATGGCCGGAGGGTTGATGGAAACGCTGACCCATACACTATGCATCCGTAATCCAAGATAGGGCGGATGAGAGTTCTATACAAACGCAGAAGACAAACACGGTCTGCGCCCCAAGAGCTACCAGTAAGAGTGCGAAGGAGATTCATAGGTGATACACATCGGCCCTGTAGTTTACGGATGTGTTTTCGCCAGGTTAGGCTCTTGTCGAATGTGAGTCCAAGGAAGGTTGCGGATTCAACGAATGGAAGCTGCTGTCCTCCAAGAAAAAGGTCGGGGTGATTATGGAGGTGACGGATTCTGCAAAAGTGCATGCAAGTGGTTTTTGAGGTAGAGAACTTGAATCCTGTTTCTTCGCTCCATTCCTGCAGTTTGTTGAGCACAAGTTGTAGTTGCCTCTCAATAACGTGCACGCTCTTGGAGGAGCAAAAAATTGCAAAATCGTCAACGAACAGTGATGCTTTCACAGGCTCCCGGATAACTGATGCAATACTATTGATAGCAATGGCAAACAGAGTGACGCTCAAAATTGATCCCTGGGGAACACCGTTTTCTATCTGGTGACTAGAGGATAACACGTCGCCAAGGCGGACGCGGAAAGATCTTGATGAAAGAAAACCTACTAGAAACAAAGGGAGCCGTCCCCTAAGACCCCAAGTATGCAAGGTGCGAAGAATACCGTACCTCCAGGTGGTGTCATACGCTTTCTCTATATCGAAGAAAATTGCTACCAGGTGCTGACGTAGCACGAAAGAAGTGGAAATCTGCGTAGCGAGGGTGACTAAGTGGTCCATGGTTGACCTGTGCTTCCTGAAGCCACATTGGAGAGGTGTAAATAGGTTCTTTTGTTCCAGGAGCCAGACCAGACGTGTATTTACCATTCGCTCTAAAAGCTTGCACACACAGCTTGTGAGCGAGATGGGGCGGTAACTAGAGGGGGTTGTTCTGTCCTTTCCTTCTTTAGGGATTGGGAGAACGATGGCTTCACGCCAAATCCTTGGTATAGCATGTTCAGCCCAAATCTTGTTGAAAATGCCGAGGAGAAACGAACGAGCGTTTTCAGGTAGGTGTTTCAACATTTGGTTATGTATCTGGTCTGGTCCTGGAGAAGAATCTTTCGCACAAGCGAGGGCACAGGAGAGTTCGTCCGTGGAGAAAAAGGCATTGTAATCTTCCTCCACGCGACTCGAGAAGTCTAATTTACAGTTTTCCATTTTTCTTTTCGTGTTCTGAAAGCCAGAAGAATAGTGTACGGACCTGGAGATTTGTTCGTAATGAGAAGCCATTTCTTCAGCAATTTCTTGAGGAGAGGTTAGGAGATTGCCATTTACCATAAGCCCTGAAATAGACGGCGAAGGGGGTCTTCCACCGATCTGTCGGACCTTTCTCCACACAAGTTTAGGGGATGAACGGCAAGAGAGTGACGAGGTGTAGGCTCTCCAGGACGCAGCCTTACTTTCCCGTATCGTTAATCTAGCTCTGGCTCGGGATCTTTTATAGTTTATTAGGTTTTCCATGGTTGGGAACCTACTAAGTTTTGCCAATGCCCTCTTCCGATCCCGGACCGTGGTGGCACAATTATCGTTCCACCATGGCACAGGGGGGTGTCGTGCATGGCCCGACGACTTCGGGATGGCAAATGAGGCCGCATGAAGGACGGCGTTATTAAAATGAGCAACCATAGCATCGATGTCGTTTGGGCAGTTTTCCGATATTCGTAATTCTTTCTTGAATGTTTCCCACTCAGCTCGGTGGATTAGCCACCGAGGAGGGCGAGCAACGTTCAGATCGGGAATATCGAGGTTGACCCGAATGGGAAAATGGTCACTGCCATGCAGGTCGCCAAGGACAGTCCACTCGAAGATTGTAGAAACGGAGGGACTACAGAGAGCTAGGTCCACGGACGAGAATGTGTTAGAAGCTACGGAAAAGTGTGTACTTTCGCCAGAATTTAGGAGAATTAAGTTTTGGTTATCTATGATATTTTTAAGTAACACGCCTCTCGTGCACGACCTTGTGCCACCCCAGACAGGGTTGTGGGCGTTGAAGTCCCCCACAATGAGAAAAGGTGTAGGCACCTGAGAGAGCACATCCTGCAGTTCTTTTTGTGACACGACTTGTCCAGGCGGGATATAAATGTTGCAAATGGTCACAGAAATAGTTCGGAAATTTACACGAACGCAAGATATCTGCAGAGTGGTTCGTATGTCTATTTCTTTCGATACCAAAGAGTTTGTGATAAACGTGGCGACTCCGCCATGGGCGCGGAGGCCATCGTCTACATCTTGCCTGTAGCAACAAAAGCCGCGTAGAGAGAGGGAGTGCTCAGAAAGGAGATGTGTTTCCTGCAGGCAGATAACAACGGGTCTATGTATAGACATTATTAACTTCAATTCATCCAAACGGGTTCGAAAGCCATTTATGTTCCATAACAGGAGAGCCATAGTTTCTAGTTAAGTTTTTGGTTCAAGGGTAGGTTATGTATCCGGTTTCTTTTTCCTTCTTTGTTGGAAAGTAATGGCTTTGTTTATGCGGAGTTCCTCATTCCCAGCATCTTGACTACTGCTGGAGTGGGTCGCATGTATTGAGACACCACGGTCCCTTGAGACAGGCGACCTAGATCTAGCAATAGGAACTGTCGGCCTCAGCTTCTCTTGATGTGTTTGGGTGTTGGTTGAAATATTTATGGTTTGTGTTTCCGATTTTGTTTCAGGCTGGACAAGAGATTTAGGATTTGCATCTCCGCCGATGTTATCAAAGGACACCTGGCAGGCAGCATCGCACAAAGTGGAGGCTTTAGGCGTTTGGGTTTCCGAATTGACTGTCTTATGTTGACCCACGGTGTCAGCGAAACTTCGGGCCATGTCCACGGGGTTTCGCGTCTGGTAACGGCGTCGTGCCTCCGGGAAGGAAACTTTCTCAGAGACCCTGATCTTCTGGATCTCTCTTTCCCTTAAGAAAATGGGGCACTGGTTGGAATTAGATGGATGTTTTCCACAACAGTTAACGCACTTTGCCTCGGCGGAGCAGTTTGAGTCATTACAAACCTCCCTTCCACAGTGCACGCAGACTGCGGCGCTCATACAGCGAGGTTGCGTATGGCCAAACCTCTGTAATTTAAAGCAACGCAGAGGGTTTGGAACATACTGCCTGACACGGAGATTGTAGAAGCTACACGATATCATCTCTGGTAGAGATGGACGGTCGAAAGTCAGTATTAGAGTGGAGGTAGGAGTGAGTACCCCATTTACTCTCCGCTGAATCCTATAGATCTCTGACACACCATATGGCTCGAAGAAGGCTTTCAAATTTTCTTCCGATTCGGTAGCGAAGTCTTCGTGGTTTACCACACCCTTGCAGAGGTTTAAGGTCGGGTGGGCGGACACATGCACCTGGAGGCCGGCTATTTCTTTGTGGTCAAGGATCTTGCTGATCTGTTCGTCAGAGCGACATTCGAAAAGAATTGTGCCATTTCTCTGACGGACCACCGACTGAAATATACCAAACCTTTCAATTTCCCTGGCAAGTTTTATAGGGCTGTCACTCTTCATAGTTTCATTTTCTCTTTTACTTGACATGACGAGAAAGCGGGGCTTAGTAGGTCTGTCTGACTCATTACAGAAAAAACTCTCAAGATTTACTGTTTCACCAACAAATCTCCTCTTCCTTATGGAAGAGGGCGGGGGGTAGGTTTTTTATCCATTAAGAGGATATCAGACTCATCCCCGTGGTCCCCACCCACCACGTAGCCCAACAAGGGGACACTCCATCGGAGTGCCAGGGTTGCCACGGGGATATAGTGGGGGGGGGTTACCACAGCGCTGCACCGCCGTGGATCCCCCCGCTCACCCTGGAGTTCAGTACAAGACCTAGTCCAAGCCGGTTGATCGGGAGTGGGTTAGCTCCCGACCGCCCGTCTAGAAGAGTCCGTAGCCAAAGCAAGTGTATCGAGACCTACAAGGAATGTTGCCCAAAATACGTAAGAGCACGTATCCCTGGGTGCCAAGAAACAAAGGAGCACGAGGAGAGTAATTGGGAAACAGGCAGCTCAACCGCCAGGCCATACATTCCCTCCGACACGGGTCGCCATGCACGGCAAACACATGGGTGGGCGTTCAGCATACAGAGGGGGCCAGTGAAATAGAAGAGGGAGAAGAAAAGAGACAGGATGGTATAGAAGAATGAGAATGTACAATGGGGAGAAGAAAAGCGACTTGTGAAGGAAAGGAATACTTGAGAGCCCTCTCTGTATCCCCCGTCAGGACGTGGACCAACCCACCTCGACAGGCCGTCGCGAGGAGAAACCATTCATGTTCCATATGAGAGCCATGGTGTATTCAATTTTCTTTTTTCCTCCAACGTTGGGATCCGGATGCGCGAGACTCCTCGGAAGCCGAGACCTCCCGCGCACTGCCAGGGAGACTGGATGCTTGCTCAGTGCGAGTTTCGGAAGGAGTGACACGTGGCTTTGATGAGCCTTTCGTGGTCGTGTCTGAGGCAGATTTGCGTCTAACATTTTCTGTTGAAAGAGGCTTGGATATCTGTTTAATCGACTGCGACGGCTGAGTTTTTCTGTCCATCTTATATTTCGTAAGGATGATCACTCTCCCACCTTGGAGGGGAGAGGCATCCACTGGGATGTCCACTGGAGACACCTGACATGCGAAACTCACCACTTGGGGAGTAGCTCGTTCCGTTTGGCAGCCCGATGCTACCCTCGGTATCTTTACTTTCATGGCATCGGAGAAGGAGCGAGAGAGATCCACAGGGTTCCTCGCCTGGTACTGACGTTTGGCCTCAGGAAAGGACACTTTGTCAACTGCTCGAATCTTCTGTATGGCGCGTTCCCTCAAGAAAGTAGGGCATTGCTTGTAATTGGCCGGGTGGTTTCCTTCGCAATTAATACAATGCGGTGAGGTTTCGCACGGTTCACAGTAGGGGATATTTTGCGGGTCCGAATTCACATGACGTCACAGATAAGCCATGTGAATTCAAACCCGCCAATGGTTTCATTGACGTCACAGATAACCCACTTCCGGAGGCCAGATAACCCATAGGTCATTGACGTCACAGATAACCCACTTTCTGAGGCCAGATAACCCATAGGTCATTGACGTCACAGATAACCCATATAACGCTACGCATGTCAACAGCCGGGGGTGGGTGGGTACTGAACCCCAGCCTATCTTATCACCTGATGACGTCAAATCGCCGCGCGCACCCTGGCAGCGAAATGCGGCGGCGGTGGTGGCGCGCTCTGTGAGCGTCGTGGGGAAGTCGTGTGTGTGTGTGGTGTGTGTGTGTGTGCGTGCGTGCATGCTGGTTGCGGATGTCTCTTCAAAATTGGGAAGTCGGCGCGAGGTGGATTCGAACCGCCGGGAGTAGCGTTTCCTCTGAGGAAAGAGAGGGGGGTGCGGCGCGCACGCTAGCTCTGAGCTACCGCGACACACCCGAGAAGAGCGTCTCTTGAGTGGGTTTTACGATACTCTCCTCTCGTTCCCTCTCTCTCTCTCTCTCTGAATGAGAGCGTGCGCCTCCAGTATCGTAAAAAAAAAGAACCAATAGATTGATGGATTGACTATAAAAAAAGGAATTCCCTGCCTGGAGGTGACGGGATGATAAAGAACACAAAAAACAAAACATATGTGTACCAGATTTAGAAAGTATATTTTTTGAAAACAATCCAATACAAAAAAATACAAAACAATTTTTTTAAATTCATTTACATTTTGTTTGTTGTTTTTTGAAAATTCTCGATTTCTTTTTTGATCTTCTCATCCACATACCCTTTCGTGGCCCCGTCGTCCGTTTTGAGTGGCGGCGCCATGTTGACGATGCGGGTCTTCACCACGTTGACGTTTCCCAGTTTGCTGCGCCGGAGAGTCGGAAATTTTTCTAGCTGCGTCTTGATGCCTTTGATGTTGCGGTCGACGTACGCTTTGTTGGCAACATCTTTTTCTTCAATGGGAGAAGCCGTACTCGAAATGCGAAAGAGATCCGCGTTAAAGGGGCTGTCGTCTTTCCATTGGCGGAGACATTTGGATTGATTGTCGATCACGCATTTTAACGAAGTTTGTATATCGATGTTCTCCTTCAATATTTTCTCATCATCTTGCGCTGCGATTACACGAGCGCGCTCGATTCGTTCGTCCACGTACGCTTTGGTGGCAACGTATTCAGGTATATTACAATATTCTATTCCCTCCTCCTCTTCGACGTTGTCATCGTACTCCGCATCTTCTTCTTCTTGCTGCCGCTCCTCCTCCTCTGTCGAGTCGTAGTAGGCGGCGTCTCCTTGCTGGGAAGACATGATGCAGACTGACGACTGCAAAGAGTGATCGCGTCGTTTTATACTATTGGATGACGTCAGCAATTTTTTTATTTTTATATAAGATAATCGAAATAGTTGAGATCCTCTAACCCTTCGATAAAACCGAGAAAGATGAGATCATCTATCTCTTCGTCGTCGTCGTCGTCATCTTCATCCACACTGACAACCGCGTTAATGGCGTCGCGCCGTACCCTTACATACAAATTCCACAGCGTTCTAAATAGTTCGAAATCGTTCCTCGCTTCTTGCATGGGCGGCCAATTTGAGGATCTTCTTAAACGAATCAATCGATTTAGAAAATTTTCACGCCAAACTCGAGGCACATCAATCACATAACGAAGTTGAAAACTCGTTAAAGGCGGGCGCACTTCCTCCTCCTCTTCTTTCGTTTCTTTCTTTTCTTTTTGCAACAAGACGTTTCGACACATCGGACACGTATTATTCTTTTCCAACCATTGATCGATACATTTTACATCGAACAAATGGTTGCAACCCACCGTGCATGCCCGTTGCGATTGCAATTGTTCAAAGCAGATGCTACACGAGATGTCGTTGGCGTCGACGTCATCGTCTTCCTTGCTCACTATGGTGTAGGGCGGCGGCGACACGTCGATGGGAAGAGAAGATGAAGTCGTTTCACACATCATAACGGATTTAAACAAAAAAATTCTCCACTAAAGAGCGAGAGCGAAGCACACTAGAACAGCGGTGATGGCGACGATGTCCACAATAATAATAACAATTTGCAAACAATCAATACAATCCATTTACACTTTTCCTCTCTTCAAAAACCAACCAAACTGTTGCTCTCTCACTCTCTACGGGTACACTCGACGCACTTCCACTTCGGTTGCGGTGACATATGATGTTCGAGACAAGGCAATGCTTCTTCTCGTCAACACCCTCCGCACATCCACTGCGGCGGCGGCGGTCCGTCTATACGCGAGCGCGGCCCTTTGTTATAATGTTTGAGGCAAGGGAGGAGTCTTAGAATGCGCGGATCTCTCTGTGCGTCGTCCGGCAGACGGTGGAAGACGTCAGGAACGTCCTTCGCGGCCCAATGTATTAGAATGTCAATGGGCAGCGATTGCAGCGATAGATCGTCGAGTCCGAGAAGAGAAAAACGGCCGTCGACGAACCGTTGTACGGCGCGATTTATCGCGCTCGACCACGGTAGCTCCCTGTCAACCATCTGCTGTGTGTGTTCGCTCCTCGCTGGTTGTCGACCGACTGTCACACCGCACACCCGAGTTGAAAGTCTTATCGGCTCGATAAGAGTTCCGGTCGCTCTGACGTCAACCACTCGTAGAGCGCGAGGACGTATTGTATTCCCAATCCTTCTCCCGCCACCGATCCTTTCGGAACGAAGCGGAAGATCGTGCGATTCACACACTCTTTTATAGGTGGACATCCTTCTGAAAGCAAGTCCACGACTGGACAGTGTACGCACTGACGCAACCACTCCGCTTTTTCTCGTCCTTTCACGAATATTTTTGTTACACCTTCGAAGGCATGCTGAACGACGTCCTTATGCGTAGTTGTACATACCGCTATTCCATAACGGACTGGGGCGGTGGTGTCGCTCGATCCATTTCCGCGTACGCGTATCTCTCCGATCGAGTTGAGAGATCGAACAAGGCGCTCGAAACACGTACGTCTGACATTGTCTTTCTTCGTCATTTTCTTCGTTCGGAATTTTGAACACTGTCAGCAATTTGATGACGAAACGTCCGTTCATGTAATAACCTTGAAGATCGGCAATGGTGTTCGATGCCGTCGTTGCTTCTTCATCGTTAGCCGACGGAAAAAATATCTGAAGGAGTGAAGTCATAAGGCTAGAATGATAAAGCCGGTCACGCAAACTATCCACGTAAGAAAACATAGAACTGACAATATGTCTTCTGTAGTCATGTTCTGTAGTCATTATTACGCACGCTGCTTAACTCTCCTCTGACTGACGAACTCAGACTGACGAAGTCATAGGACGAACAATTCGTTTTATATACCCACTCGGAAACGGATTATCACATGCAATGGTATCGATTACTTTTTTTTTAAATGTTTACACCTCAATGTCTCTTTCATGTACCCATGAATTGTGACGAGAATCGAAACCGAGCCATTTCACGAGACGAAGCGGACCCTTTTTGCGTACGACGCGCTCCACTAAATATCGATCAGGATATCTCGTCCGATGCAATTCCTCGGTGTAGAAGCGGCCCTTGATGGTTTCACCTTGCAGGTCTTCTAGCGAGTACGTCACGGGATTCGAGAGATGCACACGAACGATTCTGAAGAGTTCGGTTCCCCATCGCGCTTCGTATCCTTTTCGGAACGGTGAGCTTTTGTACGTGCTCACCCGAACGACGTCACCGACCCGAAATCGATTTTCCCTCAGGAGACGCGGGTCGAGTGTTTTCGCTTGCCCGTACACCGTCGTCATTAATTTGTTGTCTTTGACGTCTTTCGGTTTCATACCAATCGTCCTGTGTTTGGTATTGTTGTAATCTCGGAGGAGGGTCGGGAGCATAAGGGTCCAGCGTCGCGTCCCCTCGGCGGTGAAACGCCTCCACATCCGCTCCTTGAGTGTGCGATTGAAACGTTCAACGACGGCGGCCTTTACGTTCGAAAAGGTGGAATAATGATGAATGTCACGTTCTCGGAGCCACTTGTTGAGCGCGGTATTGTAAAACTCGGTGCCTCGGTCGGTTTGTAGGAAGTGGGGCATTCGACCGCTCGACGTCACGATGCGGTCGAAAGCCTTCACCACATCCGCTCCCGTCTTTTTCTTTATCGCTTCCGCCCAGGCGTACTTGCTATACACGTCGATAACTGTGAGAATGTAACGCATCCCTCGATTACTTTTCGAGTACGGTTGCATGTCGACCAAGTCGGCTTGCCATAGATCATCGAGTCCTTTCGTAATCACCCGCCGTCTCGCGTAACGACGTCGGGCAGGCGCGTGCAATTCCGCAGCGAGTCCTTGACGAACGGTCGACGACACGGTGGATGTTTTCTTCTTTTTCTTTTGCATGATCAGAGAAGCTAGCCGATAATACCGGCGTCACGCAATTCATCCTCTATTTCTACTATTTCTCCATCGAGTCCGTTGTTACCTGCGGCTTTCGAAGCGTGTAAAAGACTGATCCTCTCCACGAGTTTGTTCGGATCGCGCCAATATTTGTAGTCTGGCACAGTCACAAAACGTAGCCCCTTCCCCTTCTTCTTCTTTTGACTCATCATTTTAAGCCTTTTGCTTCGTCTTTCACCCTCGAAAAGAATTGAGATAATGTTACGAAATTTCGGTACATTGCTTGTGTTATACGCAAAATTCCGCATGTAATGCTTCTTGTGCGCGGAAGTAAGTTCGAGAATATGTTTGTATTGTTTCAAATCGTCTTCCGTGACATCATTTATGTTGGGATGTTGATCGAAAAGTAATTCGAGAAGACCTGGCTCTGGATAGAATTTGTAACCCTGCACGTAGAATGCTTCCTATTCCGGGTTAAGTTCAATCAAACTGTCACCGATGCGGGGTTGTTCTCCTATATAGTACGGTCCCAAAACGGTATCTGTCCGACCGAGTTTAGCATCCGACAAATACCTTATTAATTCATTATAATGTTGGTGGCGAACATCTTTATTTCTTCTTCTTATTTCTTCGAACTCTGCGGGAAGTGTTTCGAAGGAGGGACCTGCTTCTTCTTCTTCTTCTTCTTCTACACTTGTTTCAGATTTGATTGGAACACGCGTGGAAGGTCGAACGGAAGAAGGCGGTGTTGATGGTGGTCCGCTATTTTTTTTCTCTCGTTGAGGTAGCGCTTTCGAGACGGGCGTCGTGAGATAAGTATCGAGTAATCGATTGCGCATCGTTTCGCTTTCTTGCAAGATGTTCATTTTGTTGCGAATGTTTTCACGTGCCTTCTCCACCTCTGTTTTCAATGTTTCTTCCGGCGTTTCGGATCGAAGGGGAGCGGGCAGTGAAGAAGGGGGAGGACGCGGTGTCTTTCCACGCAAGCTCTTTTTCGCTTTCTCGAGCGCGCTGAGCGTCTTCAAGTCTATTTTTGATCTTTTGCTCTTTTTAGCTGTTTCACTGTCTACATTTCTTCTTCTCGTGTTTTTGTGAAGGTGTTTAATTTTTTTCACGTGTCCTCCTATTTTGGATTTCACTTTCATCACACCCGCCACACCGAGCGCGGCCGCTCTTTCACCGAGACTCGCATCTCTGGACTTGACCCGCTCCCACGCTGCCTTGGCGAGCGCTTCATCCGCCCTTTTACGTTCCTCACCGCTTTTGTAGTTGTGGTAAGCGATGTCGTGTTCTCTACACGCTTCGTCCAAAGGATTGATACCGCGGTCGCCTCTTTGCAGTCTCTTCGCAAGCTTCGTACCGGGCCCGCAAAATTGATATCCACCGGGAATGTGAAGTTCGAAGGGCAGTTTGTCTATCGCCCGATTCAACATCCGTCCTAGAAATCCTCTTCCGCGATAGTGTCGTCGCTCCCCCTCAACCCGTCGCGTTCCCGCGACATTGGAATGCTGTCGCACGTACACCATGGTGTAGAGTGAAGTCTACAGCGAAAGAAATGACATATATATAACCTTTAAAAATCACCACCACCACCACCCTCCGTCGGCACGAGAAACTGGTCGAAGCCCGATCGGTATCGACCGTTATGAAGCGCACTAGGTTTACATATCACCGCAAAAGCAAAACGGTCGGTGTTCCACACTTTGGAACACATCGCCTTAAAATCGTTGAATGTTCTAAAATCGTTTCCGACATGTTCTTTGTAGATATACTCGAGGTTGTTATCGTCTTGCCGGAAGATGACGATCATATTCGCGTTATCGCGAATCAACTGCTTGGGAATTTTGGTGTACGTTTGACACAGATAGAGCACGTCCGTGTGTTTATGTCTCCCGGCCGCGAAGTAGGCTTTGATACAGTCTTGTTTTTCCGTGGCGATGTCGTCGAAAATAAAAACACTGTCGGGCGACGCCTCGGCTGGCGGCACGATGCTATCGTGTTGCGAAAACGAATGAAAAGGAAGGAGTCCGTCGCAGACTTGCTTCAAGTACATGTACATGGGCTGCGTGTCTGTCGTGGAATATAAATATACGTTGCGGAACGCCAGTCCGAACTGTCCGGTGAGAAGCGAGACGACCACGTTTGTCTTTCCGCATCCGGAAGGTCCCACGATAAGAGCGCGCACACTATCGGGGAAAAGCGGTCCGTGTCGGCTCTTGTTCTCATCGTCTTTTCCGCGCCATAAGGCCGTCACGTTCACGACGGGCAGTGTCGCCGATTGTTGAACAATGTTCATCGCCATGCGAAGAACGAGAAAGACTGTTTGCATCCTACCGAAGTAAACAGTTTTTAAAACATCAAAGGAGAGAAGGAGGGGGGAGAGATACCCTACTAGGTGTGTAATAAGGATAAATAAATAAATAAAAAACACAAATAGAAATATGTCATTTATTGATCCTTAAAAAAATACAAAGGTGACACATTACATATGGCTTTTATGATTGTCGGTGGTAGTCATCGATGCAATCGTCATCTCCACAGCTCTCGCTAACCATTCCGCTGCGTTGCGCGCGCATCCGCTGACGTCCAAAGGAAGAAGAAGATCGCAGCAGACTGCAGCATCCGGTGAGATGGATGTCGACCGTTCCGTCGTCGTCGTCTTGCAGCGTCGCGATGGTACTGTTTTTTGTTGTTTTTTTCTGATCTTTCGCTCTTTTGGTTTTGTGCCCTTTCTGGTTTTCTTCAATGTGCAATGCATCGGACAGGGATGACCGCATGCAGAAGGAAAATCTGGGGGTGGAGGAGACGTCAATTTCTCCTCCTCCTCCTCCTCCTCCATGTTTTCTTTGGTATCAACAAAAACTTGCGAATCGCAAGAAGAAGACGAAGACGAGCCAACTTCGACTTCACCGGGCGAAGCAGATGGATATACTTCTTCTTTTTCTTCGTTCATCATCATGGGCGAAGCAGATGGATATACATCTTTTTCTTCGTTCATCATCATCATCTCATGAAGGAAAGACTCGGAATGAAGGCAGTGAGCGAAACACACGACTTCTTATATGATCACGTTTTTCTTCACCACAAAGTCATCGATCGGTGCGTATTGCACTTCCGTTTTGTAGATAATGACACAATACGCTGTGACGCCAGCTGGCATAGCAGTATCTGTTTCCCACGTGATCTTGATGTCGGTTTGCGAGGGGAGTACGGCAGACGCTCTGGCGGAGACATCCCATACGATAATAGGAAACCAACCATTCACATACCAATATTCCATTGCCGATACGGGTTCGCGATTGTAGTAAGAACGTTCCGCTTTTTGCATCATTTGAAAGAGATACGGGTACCAGCTTTCCGTCCCGGAGATATAATATTTTACACGACATTGAAGTTCGGAATAAGGATAGAACTCGTCGTTTAAATACAGTTTTGCTCTTGTCATATCGATATCATCGAATTCACCCGAATTCTGTTTCAGATTTACGTCTTTCCCCTTTTGAAACCCGAAGAAAATGTACAGGGGATGGTCCTCTTTTGAGGCAGTCTTCACCGTCCACTGAAACGGTCCTTTTCCCCCGACTGGAACGTTGGGGTATTCGTGAAGTTCCCACCGCCTGAATTGCATGGGTATCGGACGCCGACTGTCCAGCGTTCTCGTCACCGCGAGGGAAGCAGCATCGCTCAGTGTCACATGAGGCATTCTCCAAATCACATCCGTCACGGTAATTGTTGTTTCGTCTGGTGTTTCCTTATTCGTCGTGAGACATCGATTATCATGGCGACCTCGAATGAGAACGAGGTCGTGTTTCACACCAGTCATGATACGCGTGTGATCTTCGAAAAATCCCATCCACAGTCGCAACGGCACGATACCGTAAAATTTCCCGCCAGTCGCACTGAGCATGAGACTGCTATTGCACTGGTCAGACACGTATAATTTGAGATCTTCGGTCCAACACGCATTGCCGAACGATCTTCTTTCTGCCGGCGAAAGGAAACACACGTTCTTCATCAGGCTCGTGATACCCGGATTTTTCACAACGTCGACGATCACGTTGTTGATTTCGTAACGAATTTCACTAAAAAGAAAAGCGAAAGCGTTGTTAACCAATTCGCAGTTGGTGCGGTCTGCGGTGCCCGTCTTGACCGCAGATCCCACGATGACGAGTTCACTCTCGCAAGGTAAGAGAACGGCGTCCTTATTCATGATAGTAATGCGAATTTCATCGTTATTACCAAACGATTTAATGTACGGAAAATGTTCGTGAACAGCTTCGTTGACGATGTGGTGTTTTATATTCTCCTTGCGGAGAATATCGATCGCGTGTTCGTCAACATATTCTATTGAAGCATGATGATTAACCTTCATTTTCTTCGACGACATTTTTCGTTTTTCTTCTTCTTCTGCTTTAAAAAAATTTCGTAACCCAACGCTCGTAAGGTTTGTCGACTGGATGGTGTTAACGTGATGAGAGGACAAAGCACTCTGTGCCTCGGTCGTGACACGACCTGCATTTTATAGTGCTTTTTTTCGGTCTTCCTTTTAGAAGAAAGCGGCATTGTGATTGATTCTGGGGCGTACGAGTAAAGTGCACGTCAACGGTGTTTCCGGGTAAAACGGAATCGCTTCACCGTCAGCGTTCTCTAGTCGAATCGCAATCTCGTCGATCCAACGTCGCGTGACGCGGTGAAAGATTTTTTCGGTCGGTCTTTCTTCGATAATGGTGGCAGGTAAATCGTTAACGTGAAACTGATACAGCACGTGCGCTATTCGATTGTTTATATACCCGCTTTCGATCACGTTACACGTCACGAACACTTCAAAATCCTTCACGATGGTCGGTGAACCATCGGCCACATCGTACTCCCCGAAAGGTTTCGGTGACACGGTCTTTGAAAATCCGAGGAGAGGACCGATGGACTCAGGGTGCTCGAATCGCAGCGTGAATGACGTGTTGACGCGCACTTTGTTCGTTTGCGGGTCCGCCACCAAATCGAAAAAGTGCTTCTTCTCCGCAAAGTCATCTGGAAATTGCTTGCGTAGGATGTTCGATATATGATAATAAATGTCTTCTAAGGTATATGTACCAGGAGGGACGGTCAGTGTATAGATTGCTGGTGACGCCCCACCGACAACTTCGTAGTGGAGTTTGTTGTGACCGTCTTTCACGTTGCGAATGGTGTGAACGGTGCTGAGATGCACTAACGCGAGCTCGTACACGTCGTTCGACAGGTCGACACCCGGCGCAAACTTCACCGAGATCTCCGGCCCCTTCCCGATGATAGTGTACGTGCGCATGACACGATCGTCACAAGCCAAATGCCAACATCCGGTGTTTAATCTTCCTTTTTCTTCCATTCGTGAAAAAGAAATTGCAAGCATAATTTTCCGAAATTGCTCGAGTTGTATTTTTGAACTCGACGCGTGTTGTACGTCACGCGGTGTCCGCGCGCGTATCGAAGAAATTCGGGAGGGGGTGGAAGTCCGAACGAATCGAAATAACGCACCGTTTGCCCTCGTTTCGCGTACGCGACGAAATGAGTACCGTCGCCGCTGGCTTCGTCGAGGTTGACGACGCCGCACTCACGCCCCGACGCCCTTGCTCTATTGGGCAATGCATCACGCGTAAACACGCCGCGAAAATAAGGAATATTCAAAATCTTCTTTGCAAAACGTGTCATTTCCTCGTGCGTGAGTGCTCGACGCGGTACTCCGCTCATCGGTTTTTTCGTAACGTCGTCTTTCCCTTGCCCCCCTTCGTCTTCCTGTTCGTTCGAAGCATTTTCGCGGCCCTTAGCAACACGCCGGATCCTTTTTTGGTCTCTTCCATGACTTTGTTATGACGCACCATTTCCGCTAGTTCTTGGTTTTTGTTTTTGGCGTTTTTCACAGCGTTCGCGATAGCGGCAGCGCCGCCTGCGACAGTCCCGAGCGCGCTCAGTCCGCTTAGAATGGTCGGAATAAGAGGAATGAGGGCAGGTAGAAATCCGCCTTTCTTACTCTTCTTTCCACGCACTGCTTTCTTCTTCTTCTTCATCCCTCGAAATATTCCGCGACCCATCGCGGTCGTGATCACAGCACCCGCCGGCGAATGGGTGTCAACGCTCACTGCTCGATCACCTCTCCGTGCGCCTTCTCTCCTCTTTGGTACAATCTTCCTACAATCTCTCGTTGTTGTCGTTCTACACACTGTGCGAACCATGACAGTACTAATCGAAGGCAACAAGTGTTGAAATATATATATACACACACCTTTAAATATCCTTCCCCAATATCCCCTTCGATACCAGACGGTTATTGAGCTTTCCCAAATTGTCTATATCGACAGCGACTTCACTGGTCAACTTTTTGAAATTTTCTATCATGGTGTCAGAGAAACTCGTCAGACGCGCGTTGAGCAATTCAATTTTTTTTCCGAGAGAATCTAAATCGTTTTCGACTGTTTCTTTATGCGGTTGAAAAAGATCATCCGCGTGTTTTTTCGCCTTCGCCAGCGTGTCGTCCAATTGTGATTTAATCACCACGTCCGTGTTGTTCGTGCCAGCGCCTACTTTGCGAATTAGTTTGTTGCGGAAATTGAAATTACCGGACGAACCGACTTGCGGTAACGTGTCCAAGAGTCTGGGAGGAATTTTTTTTTCGTGTGCAGCCACGAGCGCGTTGCATTCGCTTATCGCGAACGCCTTTATATCTTTTTCCTGTTGCTCAACACGCCTAGAGAGCTTCCTTTCGAGAGCATCGAGTTCGCTTTTTGTTGTTTTTTTCAGGGTTTCCGCAAGCTTCTTTTCGAGAGCATCGACAGTATCGCTTTTTCTTTTTATCACAGTTTCCGCAGACTCATCATCATCTCTCCTCCTTATGCGCTTATGCAAAACACTATCGATTTGTTCATCAACGTATCGCTTCGTGACGGCGTGACGCGCCCGAACCGCGTGTCCGAAGACATCCATATTGCGACTGCGAGTTTTGTTTTCGACTTACGACTATTTATTACAGCTCTTCCCCACCAGAGCGCATGCGCTGTCTTAAAAAAAGCAGAGCGAACACGCCCAAAGTTGCAGCGCGTGCGTTGCTTCCTGCTCTTCGCCACCAGAGCGCGTGCGCTGCCCGAGGTCGCAGCGCGTGCGCTGCTTACTACTTCTCGCTACCAGAGCGCGTGAGCTGTCTTAAAGAAGCAGAGCGAACACGCCCGAGGTCAAGCGCGCTGTCGCCGAGGCAACGAAGCAGCCGCCCGCCAAGCTATCGCGTCCAAGGTCAGTGGGTGGCATGATTGATAGGGCGCGCCCCGCGGCGACCCCGGCGGACGTTGCTGTTGATAACGCTCATGCGCGCCCGCTACTCAGTCTACTTCTTGTATTCTACTAAGACGTGTCGAAAAATGGCTGCTCGAAACGTTTTTGATTATCGAAGGTACACCGATGTCCACAACTCGAGGTTTTTTCCTCTGGACCGTTTCGGACGCAGCATCATTCACTACGCTGCGGCACATGACGACGTTCTTGGCTTGATATTTTGCCTCACTCGCGGCGACCACGTCGATCGGGAAGACACTTTCAGGAGAACGGCTCTACACTACGCCTTCCGATCACGGGCGACGGTGACACCAGCTTTTCTCATGTTCATCGGTGCAAATCCGGAGCATGTGGACGTGCTCGGCACCCGGCCTGAAGATCTTTTTAATATGAATATTGTTGGCTGCAATTGTCCTCCTGTGTGCGAGGCGTGCACTCGCGTGCCAAGACACTGCATGGGGGACCTCCCATTGAACATCTATGGGACATTGTACGGAGGGCATCTTTGGGACGGGGTGGAGAACATCCACAGGCAGCAACAACCGCCTCCGCCGCCTCCACCACCCCACGCGCCGATGCCGTCGCCGCCGCCACCGCCGCCACCGCCGCCGCCGCCGCCGCCGCCGTCGCCACCATCCCCACCTATTGACGGCAACGCGTCGCCACCGCCGCCGCCGTCGCCGTCGCCACCATCCTCACCTATTGTTGGCGACGCGTCGCAACAGAGGTCGCCGCCGCCGCCTCCGCCGTCCCGTTGTAGTAGCACCGCTTCTACGCTTCGGTACGTGCCTTCACCACCGCCGGCGGCGCCGCTTATCAGGTTGCGGCAACCGATTTTATTGCTACGGCGGCTACAGAGTGATGAAGAGGAAGATTGAAAGTAAGTGATTTTTAAATTTTAATTTTTTATTTTTTTTAATTTTTAATTTTTTCATTGGTTGTTATATCGTGTGCTGTTCTCCCTTAATTTTTTAATTCATTGGTTGTTATATCGTGTGCTGTTCTCCCTAAATTTTTTAATTTTGAATTTTTTCATTGGTTGTTATAGCGTGTGCTGTTCCCCCCAAAGTGTCTTCCCGATCGACGTGGTCGCCGCGAGTGAGGCAAAATATCAAGCCAAGAACGTCGTCATGTGCCGCAGCGTAGTGAATGATGCTGCGTCCGAAACGGTCCAGAGGAAAAAACCTCGAGTTGTGGACATCGGTGTACCTTCGATAATCAATGTATATTCAATGTATATGTTTAAATTTTATTTCAATAAATAAATTTCAAACTATAAATAAATTTTAAAATACATCATATTCTAATTTTTATTTCAATAAATAAATTCAATATATATGTGTAAGGGAGGTATCCCTCAACCTAATTGAGTTTAGCACTTCAATCGAATGATGAGCGGATCGATAGCGTAGATCTCGAACGAGACGCACGCGTGGTTGTTGAAAAAAGTGACTGATTCAGGGACGACATAAGGTCGTAAATATTTCGCTTTATCAAGAAGCTGCAAATTGAATAATAACATCGAATGTTGTTTCTTTGTTATTGCAGGTAAGATTAAGGATTAGAATAAATGTTTGTGTTATACCTTTTTGTATGAAGCAATAAAAATAAACTTTGTTATTGCAGAGCAACAAATTCGTGTTACTATTTGAATCTAATAGAAAAACAGATATATTACAAAACAACATTCTCGTTGGAATTCACAAAAGCTCACAATGGACAAACTCCGCTTCAACTTCATAGTTGGCAGCAAAGAAGATGGAAAAACAAATCTAATATGCATAACCTCAATTGGCACACCGGATGGCCGTGAGTACTCTATTCCAGAAAATTATCAAGCAATAGGTAACCACACAGCGATTATGAAGACCTCAGCATATGCTAAAGTATCAAAAACACTTGTAAAAAGACATCAAATAAGAAAGGTATGGATTAATTTAAATGAAGAGTTGTCTGAAACATACTTGGACGAAGGAGAAAATTTACAATTCGCTGATATCTACTTAGAGGAAATAATTGACACATCACAAAGTACTAAGGTTCAGTCTGACGTCTCAGAACAACCACTAATAAAAATAATAGAAAAATTACTTCAAAATAATCAACAACAATCCGTGGTAAAAAATCTTGGTAAAATTGCCAAAGAATTTACAATCGAAAAATTTAATGGAAAAAATTCCAATGCCAATCAATGGATCACTAGTTTTGAAAAAGAATGTGAACGATTTAATATAACTGAAGATGAAAAGATAATTGAAATTCTAAAATCATTTATGGATAAAGGTGCCATAGATTGGTATGGTTGTACATTATTAAAACTCACTATTGAAGCAGAATGGACAGAATGGAAAAAAAAATTTTGCGATACATTCGCCAGTAAAGGTTGGTCTCCAATAAGATATGCGCTGTCATTTAAATATCAAACAGGTTCATTACTAGATTATGCACTAAAAAAAGAAAAACTCTTACTGGAAGTGAGAAGATCCATTGATAATGGAACACTAATAGACCTAATTGCTACTGGCTTACCAAATTTTGTAGCCGATAGAATTGATAGAGAAATATTGGAAGGAACCGAAGACCTATATAATGAAATAGGTAAATTAGAACACTTAGTTTACAAAAAAAAATCAGAAACAAAAACAAATATATCAGCTAACAAAAACAAAATTGAAAAGACACCTTGCGAAATTTGCAAAGTTAAAGGCAAAGGCACACGCTTCCATCCTGAAGCCGAATGCTGGTTTAAAGATACAGACAACAAAATAAAACATGTCAACAATTCAATATTGGAGGTGGAATTGAACAACAATGATCCAAAAAAACTGGTAGTTCCACCATTAATTAGACTCAAGGTAACATTAAATGACACTTTAGATGTTTCTGCCATTTATGACCCAGGCTCAAATGTTACATTAATAAATTCAAAATTAATACATGTGAAGTCGAAAAGAGATAATATTATGCAAAAAGCTGACTTGAGAACAATTAATGGTGTATATAAAACAGATGGATTGATAACTCTCAAAGTAAGAATATTAAATGCAGAGGAATATATTAATGTTTTCATAATTGATAATGAAAATTTTAAATATGACTTTCTGGTGGGATTAGATTGCATAAAAACATTCAAATTAATACAAAATGAAAAATTAGAGATAGAGAGAAGAAACTCTAATTTTCCAGAGAAACAAGAATATCGAATTAATTTTAATGAACATGTTAACTTAAACGATTTTGAAATCTTAACAAATCACTTAAATCATCATGAAGAAACTATTATAAACAATCTCATAGATAAATATAAAATGATATTTGCAAAAGATAAATATGACATAGGCACAGTAAAAGATTATGAAGCTAGAATAGATCTTAAAATAGATAAATACTGTTGTAAAAGACCTTACAGATGCACAATTGAAGACAAAAAAGAAATAGAGGAACAAATTTCACAATTACTTGAGAGAAAGTTAATCGAAGAATCATATAGTCCCTTTGCTGCTCCGGTGACACTAGCATACAAAAGAGATGAACACAAAAAATCAAGACTATGCATAGACTTTAGAGATTTAAATGACATCATAGTTCCTCAATCACAACCATTTCCACTAATCGAAGACTTAGTAATTAAAACAAGAAATTGCAAATATTTTTCAAAACTTGATATAAACTCAGCATTTTGGTCCATTCCCCTACGAATCGAAGATAGAAGTAAAACAGGATTTGTAACACAAGAAGGTCATTTTCAATGGACATGTCTGCCATTTGGATTAAAAACAGCACCAGCTATCTTTCAAAGAATCCTCACCAATATAATAAGAAAACATAAATTATCAACTTTTACAGTGAACTACATTGATGACATATTAATTTTTTCTAAAACCTTCGAAGAACATATTGGCCATCTATCACAATTACTGGAAGCAATAATGAAAGAAGGATTCAGATTAAAACTTTCTAAATGCACATTTGCACTGGATTCCGTGCAATATTTAGGACACATAATAAAACACAACTCAATCTCTCCAATAAAAGATAACTTGATATCAATACAAAATTTTCCTGTACCAAAAAATCAGAAAAATGTGAGACAATTCTTGGGAAAAATCAATTTCTACAATGAATACATACCCAAGATTTCATTAATTCTAGAACCACTACATAATCTATTAAGAAAAGGACAAAAATTCATATGGTCTGAGGAATGTCAAAAAGCCTTCGAATATATGAAAAATTTCCTCTGCACCCAACCAGTCTTAGCTATTTTTGATCCAGACCTACCCATACATATATACACAGATGCAAGTCTACAGGGCATGGGAGCCGTATTAAAACAACCACAAATACATGATGATCCAAAAAGTGAAAAACCAGTAGCATATTTTTCAAAGAAACTGAACGAATCACAAAAAAGAAAAAAAGCCATTTACTTGGAAGCCCTAGCAATAAAAGAATCACTAAAGTATTGGCAACACTGGCTTATAGGCAGACATTTCAAAGTATTTTCAGATCATAAACCATTAAACAAAATGAATATCAAATCTAGAACAGATGAAGAATTAGGTGATCTCACCTACTATTTATCACAATATGACTTCGAAATAATATACCATCCAGGTAAAAATAACTTAGAAGCAGACTGTTTGAGTAGAAACCCAGTACTAGAACCACATGAAGATGAAGATGATAATTTAAAAACTGTGAATTTAATAACAATAGAAGAGATTATTGAGGATCAAAAAAAACGAAGATATAAAAACTAGCAAACACAGACTAACTTTTAAAGACAACCTGTATTACAAAAATATGAGAAAAAAAGAAAAAATCATATTATCAGAAGAATTTTGTAAGAAGTTTATAGGAAACATACACAAACATTTTTGCCACATAGGGATGAAACAAATGCAAAGCAAAATACTACCTCATTATACATCAAAAAATATTTCAGAAAACATAAAAAAATGTTGTAAAAACTGTGAAGTGTGTATAAAAAACAAATCAAGAGGACAAGACAAAATTGGTTTGATGTCACATCTTGGTCCTGCACGAAAACCGTTTGATGTAGTTTCCATTGACACGATTGGTGGATTCGGTGGTTCACGATCCTCTAAAAAATATTTACATCTTCTTGTGGATCACTTCACAAGATTTGCCTACATATTAACATCAAAAACACAAAACTCATCTGATTTCATCAAACTAACGGAAATGGCACTTAAAGATCATAATATCAAAATACTTCTGACTGATCAATACCCAGGCATAAACTCCAAAGATTTCAAAGATTTTCTAGTAAAGAAGAATATCACTATGATTTTTACAGCGGTTAACGCACCATTCTCCAATGGTTTAAATGAAAGACTTAATCAAACCTTAGTGAATAAAATTAGATGTACAATAAATGAAGAAAAAAGTATGCATGGACAAATGTAGCACATAATTGTGTAAAAAAATACAATGAAACTGAACACACTGTAACTGGATTCAGCCCAAAATACTTGCTAATCGGTGAAGATACCTCAATATTACCAAAAGAACTGATACAAAATAAAAATGCTAATAATCTAGAGAATGATAGAACAATTGCCCTACAGAACAGTATTAAACACCATGAATACAATAAAAAATTATTTGACAAAAACAGGAAAGACTATGACTTCAATGCTGGAGACCTGGTATTCATCGAAAATGGCAACCGAATGAACCGAAAAAAATTGGATGAATTGAGAATTGGACCCTACAAGATTCAGAAGAAAATATCAAAATCAATTTGTGAAATTGACACAGGACACAAAAAATCAGAATCAAATTTATTTCACATCTCTAAACTCATTCCAACCCCTGCACCAGATGAATAAAAAATCTTTACACAATTTCGCACCAAAAATTTTGTACCAAAACCTTTATTTTGGGGGGGAAGATGTAAGGGAGGTATCCCTAACCTAATTGAGTTTAGCACTTCAATCGAATGATGAGCGGATCGATAGCGTAGATCTCGAACGAGACGCACGCGTGGTTGTTGAAAAAAGTGACTGATTCAGGGACGACATAAGGTCGTAAATATTTCGCTTTATCAAGAAGCTGCAAATTGAATAATAACATCGAATGTTGTTTCTTTGTTATTGCAGGTAAGATTAAGGATTAGAATAAATGTTTGTGTTATACCTTTTTGTATGAAGCAATAAAAATAAACTTTGTTATTGCAGAGCAACAAATTCGTGTTACTATTTGAATCTAATAGAAAAACAGATATATTACATATATTTCAAACTATATGTTTCAATTTTATTTCAATAAATAAATTTTAAACCACATCATATTCTAATTTTTTATTTCAATAATCAAACTACATGATATTCTAATTTTTTATTATTGACATCAGTGTACCTTCATATGTTTAAATTTTATTTCAATAAATAAATTTCAAACTATAAATAAATTTTAAAATACATCATATTCTAATTTTTATTTCAATAAATAAATTCAATAAATATATTTCAAACTATATGTTTCAATTTTATTTCAATAAATAAATTTTAAACCACATCATATTCTAATTTTTTATTTCAATAATCAAACTACATGATATTCTAATTTTTTATTATTGACATCAGTGTACCTTCATATGTTTAAATTTTATTTTAATAAATAAAAATTTCAAACTATAAATAAATTTTAAAACATATTCTAATTTTTATTTCAATAAATAAATTCAATAAATAAATTTCAAACTATGTTTCAATTTTATTTCAATAAATAAATTTAAAACCCCATCATATTCTAATTTTTTATTTCAATAATCAAACTACATGTTATTCTAATTTTTTATTATATTTGAGAATTTTATTAAGGGATAAGGAATAGAACTCAAATAACAATTTTTATTATATGTTTCAATAAATAAATTTTAAACTACATCTTATTCTTATTTTTTGTGAGAAAGGGATAAGGAATAGAAATCAATTAGACAATTAATTCTATTTGAGAAAAGGATAAGGAAAAGAACTGAAATGGACAATAATTTTTTATATGTTGAATATTTGGTTTATTCACATTATAATTATAATATGTTTTCCACAAATACAGTGAATTTGTTTTCCAAAAATTTATTCTATTTTTTTATTTCAATAAATAAATTTTAAAATACATCTTATTCTTATTTTTTATTATATTTGAGAAAGGGGATAAGGAATAGAAATCAATTAGACAATTAATTCTATTTGAGAAAAGGATAAGGAAAAGAACTGAAATGGACAAGAATTTTTTTATATGTTGAATTTTTTTGGTTTATTCACATTATATTTACAATACAATAATTATGTTACAGTTGTTTGCCTTTGTTAATGAAAGTTGTTTGTGAAAAGAAAACTATTTGAAATGTTTTTTTTTAATACTGAAAGTTCTCTCCAACGAACACCATGAACCAGCCTGGGGATCTGCTCCATTTCCTATAGTTTTCATTTTCTACATCTAGAAAAAATGAGAAAGTTGTATGAAATGAAAACTATAGAAAATGGAGCAGATCCCCAGGCTGGTTCATGGGGTTCGTCGGAGAAAACTTTCAGTATTAAAAAAACCATTTCAAATAGGTTTCTTTTCAAACAACTTTCTCATATACACACACTGATTGTAAAAAATATATATACATTATTACTTAAAATTCAATAACATAAAAATAACATAAAAATGACTTAAAATTTTAAATATTTTTTTCCATAGGACATTACCGTCTTCCACACACTTTTATTTTTTAACTGGTTAAATGGATACATTAGAATTACGTATGCATTGTTTACGGGATTAATCCCAAAGTATAGGACGTGAGGTCTTGACAGCAAAAAACTATCAAGACCCATATCGTCTATGAATGTTGTAAATCTATAAATGAAGAAAAAAATTTTATTAATAAAATTACAAATATAAAATGAGTTCAAAATTAATAAAAAAAATGTAAATATACCTTGTCGGTAAAAATACACTAAATTTTCCGTTTAAAGTGACACAATAATTTTCGGTGTTAAATTTTTCCGAAGCGTATCTTTTTGCAGCGGTAATTTCGTAGGCGATTCCCTTTGGGAAATCCTCCCAACGTTTCGAAATGTTTGTACCTTCTGCTCTCTCCGCAAGAGCAGACCAGATGTCACTAAAAGATAAAAGATTCAAACAATTCATTTTTAAACTCATTCTTCAAATTCAAAAAATTATTAATTAATAATTCACTCTACTTACGTCTCTTTGGGCGGAGAATAAACAAACACCGGACAAGAAGGATCTGCCACTAAACGTGGCGCCGTGGCTTCGCTTATTGATATCGCTGATGAGGAGGAAGAGGAGGAGGATGTACTTTCACCGCTATCGAATTGCGATGTTACCAACGCCAATCGATACGCGTCAAAGGTATCATCCTCCTCCGCATCATCATCAAATATACCAGTTAAGTCAATGGATGCCACATCGGCACCCATCATCCTCCTCTCCAAGAGTTCCGTTCTTGTGCGTTCATTAACACTATTAAAAAAACCAAATTTAGAAAATGCAATTGAAAAAAATAAAAAAATTAAAAAATTAAATACTTACGTTGCCTTCCGCTTTTTCGTCCCAGATGACGTGAATGGAATTGCCACAGCGGCAGATTCTCCCGCTTCAATTTCTTTAATGCTGGCCATCTTTGAAAAACGAGAGAACGAGTATCAAGCAACAGCAAGAGATGTATGAGCAAGAATATAATCTTCATGTTGCAGCAGTGTGTTTACATACATTGAGACAACGGAGATAATTGCAAGGGGGTCACGTCGTGCGCAAGACGCGCGATGACCCCGTCTGTCTATCGCCGGGGCAAGGTTTGTTTTTTCCGCTATCGTCGTGCGCAAGACGCGCGATGACCCCGTCTGTCTATCGCCGGGGCAAGGTTTGTTTTTTCCGCTGATTTGATACTGCGGCTATCGCCGGGGTGAGGGTCACGTCGCTATCGTCGTGCGTCAGACGCGCGATGACCCCGTCTGTCTATCGCCGGGGCAAGGTTTGTTTTTTCCACTGATTTAATAACTGCGTCTTTCACCGAAGGGGGGGGGTTCTCCGGAGTTCGTGGAGAGGTTGTGAGAAAAATATATATACACTGGACGAACTCGTCAAACGTTAGTCTTCCGCTCGGCGGCGATTGTGTCAGTATTCCTTTTATATCAGTCTGTTTACGCTGTGATACTGACAGTTTTTTATTCATTCGCAATCAACAGCGGTGTCTTGTTTAACGACTCGACATGAAGAAAATGATTTTAAATCGTTACCTTCGCGAACAACGAGAGGATTATGGTTAGTATTGTGTTTGTGTGTGTGTGTATTGAAATTTTATCATTCATGCTTTTGTGTGTGTGTTTAATTTGTTTTCTTTAGATCGCCCGTACCAACAACAACAACAACAACAAGTCATTGCAAACGCTCTCCAATGGACGGACGTCGTTCAGACTTTAAACGCCCGTGTATTTCGGGGTGTCATTTTAAATCCTCCTCCCCCACACGACATCGCGGATCCGGTTGATTTTCTCAACCGTTGTCGTGTTCCCTTCCATCGTAAGATGTTTGAAGAACTCAACAACACTCTCAATCGACCTAGTTTCAAAATTTTCGCGCAACTCGAGTGTCGGTTTTTGATTGAGAAAGAGAACGTCGAGACGCACGAAATCGTAGGGGTGCTGCAGTCCATCTTTCTTTCGGCACGGACTGCGGTGTTAACCCGAGGTGATGACATCGGAAATTTTCCTTTCTAGAATCGCGGAACCTATCAATTCAAAATTCAACGAGTTTTCCGAGAGAGATTCGGGAAAATCGTTGGCCTCTATCGTCGCTCTTCATGTTTCGGCTCACTTGTTCGAACCTATCGCTCATTCTGCCTCTTCTTTTCTTCCTATTCCGCCATCCATCGCGAGACGCCAGGCTGTAATCAACGTGCGAAATCGAGACAAGAAATGTTTCCTGTGGGCACTGGCTTCGGCTCTCTTTCATAAACGCCAGCCCCCACACTCCAAAATTGCAAATGCTCATCGTACCGGTACGTACGAAACCCTTTTTGGTGAGTTAGAAAACAGCCTCGATTTGCACGGCATCTCCTGGCCTCTGCCCGTTCACGAGATAAAACGATTCGAACGTCAAAATTCTAGTTTTTCGTTTAACGTTTTTACTTCGGAGTTTGATTCGGTCGACAAATCTTGGAAAATCGTAGGTCCTGTACACTTTTCGGGTACGAAGAAAGAGAACCATTTCAATTTCTTGTTGATTCATGACGATGGTGGACGGTCCCATTACGTTTGGATTAAGAATTTATCTAGACTGATTCAGTCTCAACATTCTGGGCACAAGGGTAGGATTTTCGTTTGCGACAGATGTTTAAACGTGTTTAGTTTGCAATCGTCTCTGGAGGCTCACGAAGTTGATTGTCGATCCGTGGGGTCCCCCGCACGTTTGATCCTCCCGTCGGAGACAAACGAAGAGAAGCGCTTCATGCAATTTCGACATGTCGAAAGACAGCAACGATGCCCGATTGCGGTTTACGTGGATTTTGAAGCGCTCACGCTCCCTGTGTCTTCGTGTGAGCCGTCGTCGAGCGGATCCTTCCTTCAGCCCTACCAAATTCACGAGCCCTTCTCGGTGGCGCTTCAAGTGGTGTGCTCTTTTGATGAGTCGCGGAATCAGCTAGTCACCTTTCACGGTCCCGACGTCGCGATCAAGATGTTGACCTTTCTAGAAGGTCTCGCGTAAGATGTCGAATGGCTTTTGGATCATCCTTCCCCCCTCGTGATGGAGGAGGCGGACAACATTACTTTTCAAAATTCCGATGTTTGTCACATTTGTAAAGGACCTTTTCTTCCAAATTCCGTCCGCGTCAGGGACCACGATCATTTTTCAGGTGTCTTTCGCGGCGCGGCTCATCAAACGTGTAACGTTAACTTTCCCGCGCCGAAGCACATCCCCGTCGTCATGCACAACGGGAGCGGTTACGATTGGCATTTTCTCCTTCAGGCCTGGGGCGAAAAGAACTGTTCGAACAAGGGCGGGTTGCGTGTGGTTCCGCACAATCACGAGAGATTCGTGTCGATTTCCCAGAAAATCGGGAAAGTGGAACTACGATTTTTGGACTCTTTAAAATTTTTAGGTGCATCGCTCGACTCTTTAAGTCGATCGCTCGATTCCACCGATTTGAAATTCACCCGTACGGCTTTTGTCGACGACCGTCTTTTCGCTTTGGCGAGAAGGAAAGGAGTGTTTCCCTACGATTATGTCAACGACGTGTCCAAATTGGGCGAAACGAGGTTACCGCCGCCCGAGGCCTTTTTCAGTCGCCTCACAGACACACCCGTTTCGGACTCGGAGTACGCGCACGCGCAGGCCGTGTGGAACGCGTTCTCCGTTCAAAATTTGGGCGAGTACGCCGATTTGTATTTGAAAATCGACGTCCTGCTAGAAACAGACATTTTGGAAAAGTTTCGAAATTTGTGTTTGGAGGTGTACGGTCCTCTGTTTTACTACACCGCTCCCGGGCTTTCGTGGGACGCCATGTTGAAGACCACCGGTGTTCGACTAGAACTACTCACGGACATCGATATGGTTCTCTTTTTCGAGCGGGGCATCCGGGGGGGACTCGTGCAAGTGGTCGGTCGGCACGCCGAGGCCAATCACCCCTTTGTAGGTGAACGCTTCCGGCCAAGCGATAAGCAATCTTATCTCGCCTATGTCGACGCGAACAACTTGTATGGATATTCAATGTCACATCCGCTTCCGGTAGGCGACTTCCGGTGGATGTCGGAAAGCGACATCGAGCGGTTGAACATCGCAGAGGCGGCCGCTGAAGCCGATCGGGGATACGTTTTGGAGGTTGATCTCGACTACCCTGACGAGATCCACGATCGCTTGAGCGATTTGCCGCCCTGTCCGGAAACACGCGTGCCCCCCGACTCGAAGAGCAGCCGGCAAGTCAAGTTGCTGGCGACGCTTCTACCGAAGCGTCGTTACGTCGTTCACGTTCGAAATTTACTTCAGGCCCTCGAGTTGGGAGTACGACTCACGAAAATTCATCGCGTTCTCTCTTTTTCGCAACGACCTTGGCTTGCCGCGTACATGGACCTGAACAACGCGCGTCGACAGCGCGCGTCCTCCGCCTTTGAAGACAAATTTTATAATTCTATTTACGGGAAGTCGATGGAGGACGTGCGCAACCACCGACGCATTTATCTCGTGAATCGGTGGGACGGGAGGTGCGGGGCGAGGCGTCTCATCGCCGATCCGGCCTTCGTGCGTAGTCATCACGTGAACGGCGATCTCATGACCATCGAGTTACGTAAAACGAAGGTGAAGCTCGCAAAGCCCATTTATTTGGGATTTTGTATTTTGGAAATTTCTAAACATAGAATGTATGATTTTTTTATAATTATTGTCAGAAAAATCTTCGCGACCTTCATCTTCTCTACATGGATACCGATTCATTCATTCTCTCTACTTCCACGAGCGTGTACGCTGAGATGAATCGGCATCCATCCTGGTTCGATACTTCCTGTTTCGGTCCCGATAATGAATTCGGTGTAACACCACGCAATAAGAAAGTATTAGGGCTGTTTAAGGACGAATGCGGAAGCGATCCCCTGCTCGGCTACGTAGGTTTACGTCCAAAAATGTACTCCATCGAAACCCGATCTCGGGCGTGTTCTTCTCGGGCGAAGGTACAACGAAGAGTACAACGTTCGGTCGTAAAACGTTATAAATTTCAAAATTATTTGGACTGTTTATTTCGAGCCGATAATAGAATTGACAAACAATGCGTCATTCGATCCAAATCTCACGTCAATTATTCCTTTGTTCAAAACAAGCGTTCGTTGTCCGTTTCGGATGACAAACGCTATTGGATCGATAAATTTACGAGTCTACCATGGGGTCATTTCCGCATCATGTGTACGCGTCCGTCCTTTCCTTCTTCTTCTTCTTCTTCTTCTTCAGCGTGCACGCTCGACCCTGCAGGCGGGGTTAGTTAGATTGGATTCGATAATTTATTGATATGAGGACAATGAGTGTAGTGGAGGGGATGAGCGTTTGCAATATAGAGGGGGGACTAGTAGAGACTCGTACATCTCTCTCTCTCTCTCTCTCTCTCTCATTGAGTCGTGTACGGGTGAGGTGTCAACATCCTGGAACAAAGCTCTAGAGAGAGAGAAAGATGGAACAGGAGAAAGAGAAGATCTGTCTGCATTTGACCGAGGCCGCAGGTGACTTCGCCATCGCGGTTTCCCATGAAATGGAAAAAAAGGTTCAAGAGGGCGAGGAGGAAATAGTGAAGATATGGAAGGAGATTGCCGTATCGGCGGTCGACGCCGCCGTGGGCGCTGCATTACTGACCCACGCTCGAATAGACTCGCCAGAAAACGACTTCTTCAGCGCCATCGTCAATATGCACCTGGGTGTCTTAGCCACCATGGAGATGATCAGTCGTCTTCTCCCACCATCCGAAAGTGAGCTACTGCGGCAACGCGTTCAGTGCATACGGCAATCTATTCAGACACTACCTTCTTCACCATGTGAAAACGCTCTTCCCGCCTACGAGCCCAATGAACATCCAATGCCGTCAGTGTCCCCCTCTCTGTGAGTAACGGGCGGGGTCTTTTTTTTACTGAGGAGGTAAATAAAATATAATTTTCTTTAATTTTAATGTTATTGAAATGAATATGTAATACTTTTTTCTCCTATCTGTTTTCAGATTTATACAGCAAATAGAAGACATATGACGCAAACAAAAAATTGTTTTGTATATTGAATATTTTTTTTCAACAAATATACTTTCTAAATCTGGTACACATATGTTTTGTTTTTTGTGTTCTTTATCATCCCGTCACCTCCAGGCAGGGAATTCCTTTTTTTTTATAGTCAATCCATCAATCTATTGGTTCTTTTTTTTACGATACTGGAGGCGCACGCTCTCATTCAGAGAGAGAGAGAGAGAGAGAGAGAGAGAGAGAGGGAACGAGAGGAGAGTATCGTAAAACCCACTCAAGAGACGCTCTTCTCGGGTGTGTCGCGGTAGCTCAGAGCTAGCGTGCGCGCCGCACCCCCCCTCTCTTTCCTCAGAGGAAACGCTACTCCCGGCGGTTCGAATCCACCTCGCGCCGACTCCCCATTTTTGAAGAGACATCCGCAACCAGCATGCACGCACGCACGCACACACACACACACACGACTTCCACACGACGCTCACAGAGCGCGCCACCACCGCCGCCGCATTTCGCCGCCAGGGTGCGCGCGGCGATTTGACGTCATCAGCTGATAAGATAGGCTGGGGTTCAGTACCCACCCACCCCCGGCTGTTGACATGCGTAGCGTTATATGGGTTATCTGTGACGTCAATGACCTATGGGTTATCTGGCCTCAGAAAGTGGGTTATCTGTGACGTCAATGACCTATGGGTTATCTGGCCTCCGGAAGTGGGTTATCTGTGACGTCAATGAAACCATTGGCGGGTTTGAATTCACATGGCTTATCTGTGACGTCATGTGAATTCGGACCCGCAAAATATCCCCTACTGTTCAGGTTCGTGCATCGTTCTCCCGCACTTACTGCACACCGGGTTATCTGCCACGCACCGCTGCTACATATGGCCGAACCTCTGGCACTTAAAACATCGCAAAGGGTTGGGGACATATTGTCGTACGTGAAGATTATAGAATCCGCACGAGATCTTTTGAGGGAGAGTTGGAAGATAACGCCAGAATAAGACTGGAAGTGGGGGTTTCTCGCCCATTCTCCCTCCTCTTGATCCTATACACCCGTCACACCCTGGCTCTTAAAAAAAGGCGATTAAATCTTCCTCACTCTCCGCAGAGATGTCTTTATGGTTGACCACTCCCTTACACAGGTTAAGTGTTGGGTGAGTGGTTACTTTCACTTGGAGGCCAACAATCTGCTTGGTTTTCATGATCTTGTCTATTTGATCGTCCGAACGTGCTTCAAAGAGAATGGTACCATTCCTTTGTCGCACCACGTCTTGTAGCTTTCCATACGTTTCCTCAATTGCGCGCGCTAAACGGACAGCACTTACCATTTTAAAAGATTTTCCTGCCTCAGCGCATTCCATGAGGAGGAATCTAGGCTTCTTTGGCCTACCTTCTTTTGAAAAGAAACTATTCAAATCAATAGTTCGTTCCGGACATTCTTCCTTGCGGAAGAGGGCAGGGGAGAAGGTTTAGTATCCATGAGATGGATATCAGATTCATCCCCGTGGTCCCCACCCACCACGGAGCCCAACAAGGGGAAACTCCATCGGAGTGTCAGGGTTGCCACGGGGATATGGTGGGAGAATAACATAGCGCTGCACCACCGTGAATCCCCCTTCACCCTGGAGTTCAGTACACGACCTAGTCCAAGACGATTGATCGGGAGTGGGTCAGCTCCCGACCGCCCGTCTAGAAGAATTCGGGACCAAAGCAAGCGTATTGAAGCCTACAAGGAATGTTCCCCTAAATACGTAAACAACGTATCCCTAAGTGCAAAGCAGAACGTAGCACAAGGTGAGTACTGGGGAAACAAACAGGCCCCTCAACCGCCCGGACACACATTCCCTTCGACACGAGTCGCCATGCACGGCAAACACATGGGTGGGCGTTCAGCATACAGAGAGCCAGTGAAATAGAAGAGGGAGAAGAAAGGAAACACGATGTTATAAAATAATGATAATGAACAATGGGGAGAAGAAAAATGACTTGTGAAAGAAAGGAATACTTGAGAGCCCTCCCTGCATCCCCCCGTCAGGACGTGGACCGACCCATCTCGACGGGCTGTATTAGGTGGAGTGTTCTTTTATCGGGCGAATTCTTCTCACACCAGTGGTAGCGTGTAGTAATTGAGAGAGAAGACGTATGCTTTCCACGACGCAGTTCTGCTCACTAAAATTGTGTTCGCATTCGCCCAGCATCTTTTATATTCGATGAGGTTATCCACAGTTGGATAATGTTTCAGCCCTGCCAGTGCTTTTTTACGAGCACTGACTGTTCTAGAGCAGATCACATTCCACCATGGGACAAAAGGGTGTCACGATTCACCGGTTGATTTCGTAATTGCGATAGAAGCAGCAAAGAGTACAGCGCTATTAAAATGTGCAGTCATTTCATCGAAATGTTTTGGTGCACCAGTATTGAGAATCACCAGATTAGAGGCGTTGATGACAGATTCAAAAACGGCGCCCCCCTTTGGCAAGAACGGGAAGAACCCCCAAGAGGATTGTGGGTGTTTATATCACCAACAATTAAGAAAGGAGTCAACAGTTGGTTTATTAGGCCTAGGAGGTCGTCGACTGACTGATTGCCTGAAGGAATATAGATGTTACAGAGAGCGTGAGGGATGAGAGGTGCACCTACACACACGCAGTTTGAAGGTCGATCTGTATAGGTACCTCTGAAGAAAGCAGCGAGTGGTGAACCAAAGTAGCGACTCTCCTGTAAGCACGGAGCCCGTCATCGACATCAACCCTCTATGGGATAGGAAAGGATACGGGGCACGGTGGAACAAGATGAGTCTCTTGTAAACAAAAAACTGAAGGCATGTAACGGGATAACAAGAGTTTTACTTACACCCGTCGGAGAAAAACTCCATTAAGATTCCAGGAAAAGAGAGCCGTAGATAGGAGTTTAAGAGATCGTTAAGAGGACTTTCTTTCCCTTTTTCCGTTTCCGCTTCTGCTGCCCGAAAGGGGCGAGGGTCCACCCCAGCTGAAGTTTCGTCCGAGGCAGACTCCTCCCGAGTATTGGTTGGCAGGCTAAGAGAGCGAGTCTCGGAAGTCTGGGTAAGTGGTCGGAGTTTGAAGATCATTTTGAAGAATGTCCGGGCCAAAGACCCGAGTGACATTAACCTTCACGCGGGGGTGAGAAATGGATTCTAGGTTCGACTTCGTCTGAGTTTCTTTCTTGGGCATTTTTTTGTATTTGGAGGGAATTATTTTCCCACCTTGCAGAGACGATGTCTCTGGGAAGTCCACAGGAGACACCTGGCAACAGAAGTGAGCACCTGGGGGAGTGGCAGATGAAGTCTGGCAATTCGTTGTTGCTTTCAGTCTTGGCGAGAGCACTAGAAAATGAACGCCTGAGATCTACAGAATTCTTCAAGAGTTATCGCCGTTTCGTCTCAGGAAAGGCCACTTTCTCCGTCTCTCGGATCTTTTCAATCTCTCCCGTCCTCAGATAGGTAGGGCACCTGTTAGAATTGGCCGCATGGTCCCCTTCATAGTTAACACAACGAAATGGTGATGCTCAGTATCGTGCGTGTATTTCACCACTTTGCGCAAACTGGGCATTCGAGCATGCACCGTGGTTGAGTATAGCGAAACCTCTAACACTTGAAGCAGTGCAGGGGGTTTGGCACATACTGCCGTAGATGGAGAATTTGAAAGCCACAACTAATCCGCTCTGGAAGAGAAGGGAAATTGAACGTCGGAATCAAGTTGGGAGTGGGGATCTCTCTCCCATGCTCCTTCATTCTGAACACCTCAGTGACACCCTTGTTCCTGAAGAAGGCAAGAATTTCCTCTTCGGTTCCAGACGCGAAAACGTCATGATTCATCACTCCCTTGCATACTGGCCTCTATGGGTCGCGCGAGACGACATGCAGTGACACTTTGAAAAGTTTTTTCCTTCTTCGGGACATGTCATAAGAAGAAAACGAGGCTTCTTTTGTTTATCTTCTTCCCTGAGGGAGAAACTACTCAAATTCACCGTTCGTTCAAAACATCGCCTCTTTATCCCGGAAAAGGGCTAGGGTTTTTTTTATCCTCCACAGAAATGAAGCGGTTTTGTCTCCGTGGTCCCGACCACCATGGAGTTCAACAAGAACACCCTACTAGGGTGCCAAGGTTGACATGGAGATGTATTAGGGGGATGTCACAGCGCTGCCCTACCGTGGATCTCCTAGCTCACGCTGGAGTTCTGTACAAGACCTAGTCCGAGCCGATTGATCGGGAGAGCTAGCTCCTGACTGCCCGTCTAGAAGAGTCTGAGGCCAAACAAAGTGTATTGGGACCTACAATGAGTAGAGACCTCCCCTCAGTCACCAGGGCTCACCGGTGCTCGGACAGCGAACATGGCTAGAACGAGTCTACCTGCAAGAAACCAGCGTCAAGGCGACAGTCGGGAACGCACACCCAGAGCCCTCAACCCTCAGGTAATCCATTCCCTTGGACGCGGATCGCCATGCACGACAAACACATGGATATGCGTTCAGCAAATCTAGAAGGCCAGTGAGGAAGAAAATGAATGAAAAATAATATAGGTGACATGAAATGAGAAGCAATAATATAAAAAAATGGAGAAAGGGACACTTGAGAGCCTTCAGGAGTCCTTAAGAAACTGGTTGCAACCTGGCGTAGATTTTATATTCAACCCACTCACGACATAGGGTCCAATGACATTTAATATAATAATAATAATAATAATAATAATAATAATTGAGTCTATTGAGGATAAACAGGTAACACAACTCACCTCATCATCTTCCCCCTTAAATTCAACCTTCCAAGGGCCCAAATCCTTTGATTCCTGCAAGCAAAAACAGTACCCTATAGATATAGATGCTGCAATGTATAATAAACTGACAAGAAGTTTGAAATGTGAGTTGTTTAAACAAACTCGCATCCAATTTACTGGATATTCAGACAGGATCTATTGTGATATAATATCATTCATGGCTGGAAAAGAACAGGATTTGTTAAAAGCACATGACACAGCAGGTAGTTTTGAGTTTAAACTGTGTAAATTTGGGTTTCATTGGGGAAAATGAATTTTTAAAATTTTGTTCCCACAAAATACTTATTTTCATTCGACCAGTCGAACTGAATGATATTCAGTATTGCCAACGTTTGGAGAATACAAGAATCTACCCCATGCCCCCCAACCCTCCACCTTTAAGATTTCAAATTCATAATCATTACTGGCACCTAATTTTTCTATCATGGTATTACGTTTGTATAGCAAAGTAACAAATGCAAAACGTGTAGCAATGTTGCAATAGAAGTTTGCATTTTACTACATGATCATATCATCCGCGTTGTAATGAAATTGGAGTTATCAATTCTAGCAAATGAAGTTTGTATTTGATAGACACAGTGCTCTGATTTTCGAACATGTTTGCAAGTCTGAGGCGACTTTTAATTAATATCAAAATATCAACCTATTACATTATTTGAAGAAATTTAAAAATTATTACAATATTGAAATAGCTTTTTGTTTCCTTTGAAGGATTCCTTTATGTTGGTTTACAACAAAACAGTTGGCAGGTCTTTTGAGTAAAGTAAAATTTAGCCAAGCCTCACTTAAAGCAAAGAATAACACTGGAAACCAAACCAAAATAAAATATTCATAGCTTCTACACACCTAAGAAAACATCATTGGAAGTCAGTAAAGGCTATTTAGGTTTCAATATTAATTTCTCATTGGTTTTCTACAACCCTTTTAAGACTAAATATGTCATTACTGAAGCGGTCTTTCTGAGATCCCAACTGTCCTTCATGGAGCTTAATTTCTGCTATACTTTTCATTTTATTTTTGAAATAATTTCAAAGTTATATTTGAGATCAAGAGACGAGTTCCTTCAATATCAATAATTTAATGTGGCATCCATTACAATTTATTTATGATTGCGTGACTTCGACGAACGCAATATGGACATGCTGCTTAGTAAGAAAATATAAACAGACGCTTGTGCATTCATTTTGAACACAACAATTTTTGTAGGGAGAAAGGAAAGCCTCATGTAAATAGAACTAGTGGGGCTATAACAGCACATACTTTCTCACCCTTCGTATTGGTTACGTAATACTATTGATACTACAATTTCTCTCCAAATTAACACATCTCAGTAATTTTTTTTTGTAAAACTTATTACAAATGGTAGGAAATACCAAAACAAATTCGACAATTAAAAGTGCGTTTCATACAGCTAAATCATCCCAACAATGAGGCGGTATTCACACAACTACAACTGCCGTCTCGTGGGATGAAATGCCATTGTCTCGTTCCAATCTGATATTTCCTGAAGGCTAGCAATTTTTCTTTCATATTATATTTAAATCGATTTTTTTAGAGAAAAACGAATTAGGCTAATTTAAATTAAGGTTTATAGCTGATTGCTGAAAAAAAATTAGCAATACATTGAGAAAGCAAATACATTCCTCGCAACACTACAAAAAAGTAGAGGTGCTAAAACAGCACGTACATTCTCGCCCATATTTTCACGCAAAATTACGCGAAAAGTACAAAAAATTTCGAAAATTTGTACATGACCTTATTTCAAAATCTATCTGTGAGAAACAAATTTCATTAACTCTAAATTTAATATTTTAGTTGTAGAAAGACTCCCAAAAAAGTTTGAACTTTGCCAATTTTCGAAAAATCAAGGTTTTCAATGAACGTGAGCCCTGCATCACTCTGTAAAACGCCCTTCACATTATCCAGCAACAAAAATTAATCAAAAATGATGGAGTTTATTTTTTGCTTTGAACATTTTGAAAATTAACTTCTAGCGATGATCACGGACAATCGGACGGACACACATTTTGCCGTTATTCGGTTTTTCGGTATCAAGGACCAACAAAACATCTATTCTGGCTACATCACATGACAGATGATTTTTCCCCTAAATTTAGTAACTGGATGTTTCCACTTTTTCATTACCAAGGCCCTGTAATAGAGTTTTTCCGCCGAAAATTCGCCGTTTTTTTTTGCGCAGTATTCCATAACTTTCTCTCTGCCGCAGTAGCGGTAGCGAAAAATTGATATGAAATAGATATGAAAAATTAGTAAGTTTATTTTTTAATTTGTTGCGTCTACAACTTGACGCAACGCGTCTTCCAAGCCCCTTAAGGAGCGTTGAGCGCTTTGCACTGGGGAGTAATCCTCCATTAATGTGCTTTATTTCTGGAGTAATCCTCCGTTACTGTGTAATTATTACACTGAATAACTATATTTGTCAAGTCTCGTCACGTCGCAGTCAGTCAGTGCCTTTTATCCAGGCGCGGCTCGTCATTAAAGGCTGTAAGGCGGAGCCTCCCCTACAAAAATCGCCGCCAAAAGAATGTAAAAAATATTTATAAATGTATTTATTTATTTATTAATAATGGCTTTCTGAGTTATATTATGTAATAATTATATCAAAATTTTTATATGACAGTGCTACAACGCTCGTTCGTAATGCATTTGAAGCTGTTGACAGGGAAGAGAAAAGCGTTAGGCTCCCACTTCATTCTGCCATAAGCCCCTATGTAAAACGAGGAGGGCGTGACGTCATGCATTCACTGCACAGGCTTACGGGCGGACGAAGGCTGCGGCCTGGCAGCCTTCAAGGGTCAGGACCTGGGCGCGGCCGAAGCTTGGGTGGGCGTAGGGTGTGAAGAACGGCGTGCTCACCAGATAGCAATACTATGCAGCTCAGTGAGAAGCACTGAGCATTAACTAGTTGTTCAAATACGCGGTAGGATCGCTACTCCTTTATCGAAATGTGTATACAAATACATTAATTAAAAACCAAGTCCTAATGAAAAACGTAGACAAAACTCTGTCAAAGAACACGTTCCCCTGCTGTCCCCATAAATGAAAATCTAGTACTACCCCCGAATTAACTTCATGAACTGGCGGGAAAATCGACACGCCCTGCTTTCTGAAGTGCCGTTAGGTACGCACCACAGAGCAGTTTTTGTATGGTACGAAATTTAAGTGGTTGTCTGTTGTCTTGTTAGCGGTGTAGGTGAATTGTTCGTAAGTCATAGTGTGCTAGTGTAGCTGCGTTTGCTTCATTTGTGGTGTTGGGTAGTTTTATGGATTTTATTGGTGTTGGTGTATTTGTTGTAAAATGAATTCAGTGAACAATATACGTGGTAACAATTCGGATCTTCATTCGAGGATACAGGTGAAAACCCTTGCAGAACGTTGTTTTTCCACTCTCAAAAGGATGAAAACCTTCATTCGAAACACAATGAAAGATCGACTGTGTGCGTTGGCAATGTGTTCCATTGAAAAGGAGTTATTGTCATCACCGAACTTCAATGAACTCGTCATATACTACTTTGCAGAACAGAAAGAGAGCAGAGCTGACTTCATTTATAAACAAATAAACTAACGTAAGCCAAATATTATAAATATGTAACGTTAACATAGATGTGCTGCGGTGCACCCCATCCCCAGCAATTAAACAGTTGCAGCCTACCCCATTTAGAAAACCACGAGCCGCGACTGCTTTTATCCCTTCGGCCAGGGGCTCGACGCCGTTAGATCCCGATTAAATTTGTGTCATTTTAAAAAGAAAGAAAAGATAGCAATAAATTAACAAATTTCAGTTGGTACTTATTGCTGCTGTAATATCCGTTAACAAATGACTTCTTGTTTAGAAATTGCTCATTAAGATAAACCATAAGATAATCCAATTCCTATCAAACTGAAGATTATCACCAGCCATAACCTCGTACAAGCAGTTATTTTGAGGCGCACAATGAAGAATTCAGAGTATTGCCCTGAGATGATGATGATGATGATGATGATGATAATAATAATAATAATAATAATAATTATTATTATTATTGAACCACATATACAATTACAAACGTGTATATGGAGTCAACTATATTGTATATGGAGGGAGTACAATTGCATGCACCTTCTTTAGTGCAGCGAGTGAAGTTATCTTTACTGTCCAGAAACAAAACAAGAGGCCATCTCAGCATTTGCTCAAAGGACCAGATATGCAAGTACCATTGTGCCTATACAAGCAAAACTAAGCCAGCCAAATTTACAAATAAGTAAATATGTAATTAAATTAGGATATTATATTAAGAGGGAAAAGGAATTGTCACAATATAAGAACATTGTCAAAACGTTTTTTTAAGAAATAAAAAAAACATGTGAAAATTTCTTATTGGGTTTTGTAAACTAAGACAACTAAGAAAGGATCTAAGGAACTAAGGAAGGAGAAAAGAAATATTTGTAGATGGAAGGTACTGAAGATATTGTGGATATACTCGTATTTACTAAATTATAATTTATGTTAAATATTTAGTATGTCTATAAATATTAGATTTTTATAATGATGATTGTGAAACTGTATTGTAGATCATAGAAGCTTACAATTTATATTTGAAATATGTATAAAATCCATTTATAAAATGTTAAATTCTTATGTAACAATATTTTGAAAATTACATTATAACACTTATATTTATATAAAATATGTCATATTTTTCAGTGAGTTATTTCATGGATTTTATTATATTAATTAACAAAACAAGTGTATAAAGAGGGGGATAATTGCACAAGTGGTATGTTTAAGAAAATGAGCAACAACAGGAGTGAGGTTTTGTTAAAATTGCAATTATACCCCTTTATACACATGCTACGTTCAATATTTTTTCGTTTCCATTTAAGAACTTAAATTTTGCGAAATTTAAGTGCATCTTTACAATTCAAGGCATGTGTTAGATGATATCATATTGCTTCTGAAAAATATCTATTTTAGTGGGCATTGCATTGTGTTTGTTTGCAAAATATATTTGCATATGGAAGGTACTTATTGTGGATGAAATATTAGAAGAAGCTGACAAAGTCAAGAAAATATTACTGCCCACAAAAAGTAAAGGTAGGTATAAGAGACAATTCAATACGCATGAATATTGAGGAAAAAACTAGACATTCTAACACAGTTTTGCTATAGCGTACTCCTTAGAACTGGTAAACACAACTGCTGTTTATATTTTTTACATTCATAATCCTAAGATCACATGTTTTGCACGTAAAACATGCACCTTCTTTAAGTTAAATATTTAATGTTATTCCGTAAGTCAGCTAGCTGAACGTTCACTTTCTCAATTTAGTTTTATTCATGCGTTGTTTATATACAGGTGAGTCACGTAACTTTAGCACCTCCTGTAACTTCTGAACGGTTGAAGATATTGAAATGCAGTTTTCACGAGAGTGCATGAGAAAATATGGCTAACTGATATCTGTACTTATTTCTATTTTATCACTTGTATTTTACGAGATATTTGAGGTAACTTTGTTTTTTCAAACGGAACTATACATATTGTTTCAGTCTATCATAAAGAGCGTAAAAAGACGAATCCAATGATAAAAATATTGTCGTATGTTAGATAAGGATTTTTTTGAGAAATTTTGATTTTTTGCGACCAGTTCTTAACGGATATTTTGAATGTAACAGACCGCCACCGAAGGTCACGCAGCGCTCCCACCAGCAAGCGCGCGCGGGGAAGGGAAGGGATCTTAGTATTTCAAGATACAAAACATATCCCAAATATTCACAAAACTGTTGTAGTTTTTTCCATGAACTCTGCTTTCCATCCTTCTCCATTTCCAGACTTTTTTTAAGAAATGGAAGGATTAAAAATTAGGATTTATCGTATGTATTGTAATAAAATATTTTATTACTTCAACTCCTTTCCCCTCAACTTGAAGAGAACCCTTTCTTAGTATCCTTCATCGAGCTATCTTCCATCTGACCTAAGAGATGACCTAAGCCTATCTTCGTATTTCGCACGTGGAGAGGCTGTCAACGTATGCGCCGCGCCGTAGGCGTAGGACCGTTTCTTCCCTCCCCGTCCCCTCCTACGGTGAACCGAGGAAGCTTTGACACCTCGATATGATAGGAGCGTTCAGAATATTCGGGATGTTTTGAATTTGCCACTATATTTTTGGGGATTTAGTTTTTATGGGTGACAAGACTCCAGATGATATAAATACAATAATAATAATAATAATAATAATAATAATAATAATAATAATAATAATAATAATAATAATAATAATAATTAAATTATTTATTAATAACTAATATATAATTTTATAATTATTATAATAATGATGATGATAATAATTATTATTATTAATAATTGATGATGATGATGATGATGATTATGATATCTCTATTGGTACTAAGCCTCTAGTCATAAGATCATTTCTTCTACCTAACCAACTTCATGAATTTACATTTACAAAAATTACAGCTGAAGTGTTCAGAAGTAATATTAAGTCATTTTTTATTTTACTGAAGAAAATTTTAAATAAGAACACCATCTAAATAAAATTAGTTGTGCAAGCCACAAGTTAAAAGTGAATTTTATCGCAATTTGTTGTTTATTCTTTAAAGATTTTGGAATATAACGAGAGCCATAATGCAAGGAACATTCATAAAATAGAGATGACAGTCTTAATATTTATCACACTTAAAAATCAAAAATTATAATTTCACCCAAAATGTCAGTTGCTATCATTGGCAGAAGAAATGCCTCAACTGTGAATACAGAACAAAAAAGGAGAGTATATTTTACATTTATATCTGGAATGCAATACTAGGAACCATTCCTGCATATGCCTTAATCAAGTAAATAAACTCAGAAAAAAGGTCAATCAGGATGACGGCTTCAGACCCAACATTAAAAACATAATATCAAGAGTTGAGAGTGAAAATAGAAGGAAAAGGAAAAGAAAAAACAACTAAAGGAAGAGGACAAGAGAAGGAAGGAATAGATGATAATGAAAAGGGATATGAGGAAATGGGAGGAGAAGCATAGTATGTTCTATAGTTTTGCAGACAATTACATAAGTAACAATAATTTAGAACCAATACAGTAGGTAGATAATTTCTAAGCAAAAACATTGGGGTATTTTACCAAAGTAATCCAGTTAGTAAATACAATAACAGGAGCAACACAATGGTGTAATATTACAAGTGTCAAAAAATAATGCTAGATGACTATGCTGATTTTCTTTGTAACAACAATAACAGGAAAGATTAATAAAAGCATCACACATATTCATTTGAGTATGGTCTAATGCTATTTTTTCACATAAAATTTTCTTTTTTAACATTATGAATCAATTACATAAAATGCAAAGATGTACTTTGGATATTGCAATGCAATTTGTCTAATTGTAAATCTTGTGTCAGAAGTAATAATTGGCTACGACAAAAGCAACACAGCAAAAGAACTTCTAGACATTTCAAAATAAGTTTCCTTATTGAGAGAAAAACAAAAACAAAAAAATCTACCTAATCATGACCTATGAAATTGAACACACATGAGAAAAAAAGTTTACAATGGAATATTCCCACAGTCTCCTCAAAGTTGTTCTTTTCCACAATGATCTGAATTATTTGAGATTTCAATTCAACTGTATTCCAAACTTAAAGCACTACTTCTAGAAGTGAGAATTCAAGAAAATTTGCAGTGTTCAAATAAATATTAATTTTTCATTTAGTTAACTAAATATGCTCATTAATTCCATGAAAAATTGTTGATTATCTCTAGGTTAATAGCATGCATGCAATTCAATTTCCACCGTGCAATTAAAAATTCAAACCTACCAATCCGAATTCAGAAAAGGAGACAAATCATGAAATGAAGAAACTATAACACAGACGTAGCAAAGATATTTGCAGTCAGCCAAGAAACATGAACAAAAAAGTACATCACATATTTCGTACCTACAACTACATGTAAACAATGAATGAATAAAATAAATGAGGGAAATAAATGTTCAGCTAGCTGACTTATGGAACAACATAAAATACTTAACGTGAATATATCAAATGTTTTACATATAAAATATTTGGTCTTAGGATTACGAATGTAAAAAATGTAAATAGCAGTTGTATTTACCAGTTTCAAAAAGTATGCTAAACCAAAACTGTGTCAGAAGTTACTAGTTTTTCATCCCACTATTTATAAGGTAAAAGCACCAGTAGTTGACAAGTTCCAAGTTATTATAAATTAAGGTCTGAACGGAAAAATTCAAAAAAATTCAGGCCATGTTTAAAACTATTGCTATTTAAGTATTGTATTGTATTAATTGTAAGGTAATGATCATCAAAAATGTGTTTAATTGAGAGGAGGGGTGTCAGGTACTGGGTTTAAAATTAAGATCTAGCGCTAGTACCTGACATGGGGTGTCAGCTATTGGTGCCCAATATGGAAATCAGATTTGCACCAAATTTGCGTTCGTCATTCTCTGTTTCTGTGTAATTTTATATGCTTCCTTTTCCCTGCCTTGAATAACAATTGCATCCAATATCTGACAGACCATTCAGCTACTGGACGTCATGCACCATTGGGGTTTGGTGATTTTGGTCTGGTACTATGTTACTTTCTTTGTTTCAGATGGTAATATTCCATTATTAAACCTGGCTTTACAATGGGCAAAACACCACATGGGAACAAAATACTGAAATATGAGGAAATGCAAATGCTAGATGCTCTACAGGCTGTGAAAAATTGCATGCCTGTCATTAAAGCAAGCAGAACATTCAAAGTACCGAAAACTACACTCGCATATAAACTCAGTGGTAAATACCCTGTTGCATGGAAAACGGGGCCAATGTCCTGTATTTCCCAAACACATGAAGAACACTGAATTATAGAAAGTCAGAAGAGAGAATTTCCTATTAGTCACCAGCAGCTCATTGAAAGTATTAAGAAACTCATTACAAATCTTCAAATGACGACGCCTTTCAAAGACAATAAATCAGGGAAAAAGTGGGTGCAGCTTTTTCATCGTCATCCTGAAATAAGAGAAGGAAGTCCTCAAACATTGACAGTTCGTAGGGCTGCTATTACTATGGAGAAACTGTTTTCATGGTTTAATGAAATAGAAAGTTATATTAAAGACAACAATTTGACAGAAGTGATGAGAGATCCCAGTAAGGTGTTCAATGCTGATGAGTCTCCTTTTTTCCTCAATCCAAGTGGAGATACAGTCTTAGCGTAGAAAGGTCATAGACCAGGTTGGAAATGATTCTCACTCCTCTTCTCAGCAAATGCTGCAGGAATGATTCCTCACCCAATGATGATATTTAAGTATGCAAGAGTACCATTGTTCATAGTTTCAAGTATTCCGAAAGGATGGGGAATAGGGCATTCTGAATCAGGATGGATGTGTGGGCCAACATTCTATGAATACATGGCAAACATATTCAAGCCATGGTTAGATGAAAATAATATTGCTCGTTCTGTGATATTTTTTATGGATGGTCACGCGTCACAACTTACATTCCATGTATCACGATTCTGTTCAGCGAATGGAATCATTTTCATTTGCTTGTTCCCAATGCAACACACATTATGCAACTAATGGATGTGGCAGTGTTTCGTTCATTGAAGGCTGCTTGAAAAAAGGCAATAAACACTTTCAAAACAGAAACAAAACTTACTACCTTAAAGAAACAGCACGCAGGAATAATTTTACAGAAGGCCTTGTACAATTTAGATTTAACAGCCACAATTGCCAATGGTTCCCGGGCATGCAGACTTTTTCCATTTACAAGGAATGGTATTGATTAAAATTTTCTACATCGTGGGAATGCATCTAACGGACATGAAGAAACTGAAGCAGTTTTGAAGGATGCAACATACAGAGATGGAGGAAAACATTTAATGTTCGTTGAATTGCTCTTGGATGCAGAGAAATTAAGAAACTTCAAGAAATGCATTGAAACAATTGGACGAGTAGGTTGGATCAGCAAATGACTCGTCTCTCTTCAATTTCTACAAGAAGGTTTGTCTATTACCAAAAGAAGGAACAACTGAGACTGCTGAAGATTACACACAGTACTCCAAACAACAGTGCAACCAAGGAGCATCAGGAAGCAGCCTAGTCAATTAAAGGAACACTTCCTTCACCTTTCAAACGATCTTTATGTGGGCCAGAAATATGTGTACAAAAGAACAAAAGATCACATACCTTTTGTTGTCTCTTCTACAGCTAATCAAAAATATTATACTGACAAAGAGGCAAGAAAGAAAGCTGCTGAGGAAGCTAAACAAAAACGTAAAGAACAACATGAACAAAAGAAAATTGTCAATCAGAAAAAGGAAAATAGAAAACTCAAGTCAATGTCCAGCACGTCTAAATTGTCAGAAACTCAAATGTCATTGTACAATGATACAGAAAGTGAAGATTTTGACAATCATGATACCAAAGGGGACAAAATGAAGGTACAAAATAACCCAACTGGAGAATGTTCACAAAGCAAATACAATTGTATTAAACCAGCAGCCAAGCAAGTAAGGAAAAAAACAAAAGAAGAATAAAACTGTAAAGTTTTGTAGCTGTGACCTATGAAGGTGAATATTTTCCAGGACAGGTTTTAAAATTCAAAGATGGACAGTATTTTGTCAAGGCTATGACAACGGGTGGGTACAACTGGAAATTATTTGCCAGCTACTGAAGGCACTTTTACGGAGGTATGATGCATGTGATGTGCTTCAAGTATTAAGTATGCCTAAAAAATCAATGAACGTGGAACTTTCAAAGTTCCTGAGATTGATGAACTAAGGAATATAAGACTTACATAAACTCCAGTGGTGTAATTTTGCTGAATGCCTAACATATATGTGAGATCCCACAGCGAGAATTATTCACTTCAATGTCCTGTGGTTCGTTGATTGATTTTGCAACTGTCAGGCACTGGTGCAGCCCATGTCAGCTATTGGATCATACAAATTCAGCTACTGGTGTTGATACATTTTTGTAATCAAAATTTATTATAACACAATAGGGCCTTAGTTACAAAAATTGTGACCATTTTATTATTGAGCTGGAGCTTTCTGGTGTTGCACAAAGTATTCAAATTTCCTGTATTTTATTTCAAATTCAATAAATATGTTACAATCTACCACAGACCCTTCACGTGTCAGCTACTGGTGCTTTTACCTCACATGTTGAATTTTCTCTCTTACCTGCCTTTACTTTTCATGGGAAGTAATGTTTTCATAACTTCGTCAGCTTCTAATATTTTATCCAATTATGTTTAGTACCTTCCAGTATTTGTAAATATTTCGTGGAAACAAAAACAATGCAAGGCCCAATAAAATAGATAATTTTCAGAAGCAATAATACATCATGAAATACACGCTGCATGTGGAATAGATCTGCTTGGATCTTTAAAAAATTTGGATTATACGTAAATGGAAATGAAAAATATTGTACGTGACTTGTGTATAAAGGGGGATAATTGCACTCATGGTATATAAGAAAACTCGCTCCTATCATCGCTCGTTTTCTTAAACATACCATTCATGCAATTATCCCCCTCTTTATACACTCGTTTTGTTAATTACTAGAATATCCCCACACTAAGAACAAATACTGTTTACCCACGCTACCTTTTTTTGGTAAAATAACTTGTTAAAAAAATTAAGCATTTCCTCCTAGATAAGTTACATAAAAATTATCCTTTATTCACTCTCGTGTCTGGCCCAAATTTCCCCAAAATTTTAAAAACAAAATTAACTTCAGCAACAACTTTTCATACATAGAAACAGTAACGAAATAAACAATCAACTCACTGTGAAATTACAAACTTCCTCTTCATGATTCTCTTTCTCCTCAGGTTCCAGTTTTACCTGCAAAAGCGGCAGAAATTTTAGTGAACATTCACTGCCCACACATTTGCTCTGAACTCTGATCTTCATCACTTTTTCAATAGAATATTTTAGTATGTAAATACGTTGTATGAGCATGATAATTGCTCAACAGTAATAAAATTACTGTATATGTTGATTGCGACAGCCAATAAAATTCTTTTTATAATGTATATAATACCATTAGTCCTCAAAACAAAAGTACACCTCCACTCCTTTATAAAATACCGTATCTCGGAAAATAATACACGATTAAAAAATACAACTTACATTTTCTACTTTAATCACACTCTCCGACAATATTTCTATTTGATCCATTTTATAACGAAGATTTGTAGAGCACTGATGTGGTTCTACACAATCACACAATATTTTATATCGTGTTCCTACTAGGTCTGGCACACTATACAACTTATATATAATTGGGTTTTTCCAACGTGGCATCTGTAGGTAGTATATCCAAAATGGAATTCGGCACGACTTTTTGCGTCATTCTCAGTCCTACCGTTAGAGTCATTTGATTTGTAGCACTGCTTGTTACCGTCTCGATAATGCGACATCTCGCGGCAGGACCGAGAAAGACACGAAAAGTCGTGCCTTATTCTATATTGGAGATACTACCCTCAGATTCCACGTTATAAAAAAACAAGTATAATCATTATATAGCATTAGCCCTGTCCCAGTGCTGCGCTCGAACGGGTGGTCGCGTTACTAAACTAAGCGATGGTGGCGGCAAATAACACATGTTACCAATTAGCTGCATTTAATTGCATTTTTGAAAGTTCTTGGTTATAGATTTACAATTTGTTGTAGGATTCTCAAGGAAATGTAGGCTTTCCTGCCATGGAGGGGACTCAGGATGACAAACAATTCAATACAATAGAGTGACATAGATTTATTAAAATAAAATCATGAAAACAATGGTAAATTATTTTATTTCAAGAGAAAATATTTAAAATTCAATTAATAAAACTTGACCAATATTAATTTTAGAAATAATACCAAAACATCTCAAATTCACAACAATCATATAGTTTCTTTAAATCTGAACAATAAACCAAAATCTAATCTTATCTAATATGAAAATACTGGGTATCTTGAAGTGCCTCTAGAGAGAAATATGTCTTCCCTCCTTATATTCAAGTGATCAAACTTCCATATGCTATTATGATTGATATATTATATTGAATTGCCTGATGTTAAGGTATCAAAATTTTTAGGTCTCTCAATTCAGTCAAACCTCAAATGAAACGACCATTTATATGAATTTAACACAAAATTACATACATACTTCTCGTTGTGTATGTTTCGCGAATGTTCATTCCCGCCTGAGATATGGCATAATATTCCGAAAAAATACATCTTATAGCTCCCAGACTTTTAGATTACAAAAAAGAATAGTACAAATTATATGCAAATCCCACCTTGTAAGCCTCTCTTTATTAATCTAGGAATTTTACTATTACCTCGTCTGTTGATTTAGGAAACAGTGTTTTTGTCAAAAATTACTTCCTTAAGGGCGGGAATGTATTTTCAGAAAATGCCGATGTCAATAACTATAAAACTCGACATGGTAATCATATTCATCAGGTATCAACAGATAACTGCAAAAAAACATACAATACATGTACAGAACTCCTCGCAAAAAATAAAAAAAAATTTAAAAAAATTAAAAAAATCGGTGAGATGATCATCTCAACCGCGCTGACAAGCTTGGACACCCCGCGGCCAGGGGGAGGGTCGCGTTGACCAATCGCAAGCAGGCAGAACCACAGTTGTCTGCAATTGGTGCAAAATCCCAAAGGGTAGAAAGGATGCTGTCTCAGGGAGAGGGGGTTAGTTCGTTTACGTAGGAGGCGGAAATATGGTCATATTTCCCTGTCGAAGGAGAGATTTTGCCTGCACCTACGCCACGACAAAAAAAATGTCTGAGCGGGGTTTTCCGTCCAGAATTACTGTCAATAGACCAGTAAATACTTAGCATTTTAGCAACAATTATTCTAACTTAGCAATTGATTTGTAACTCCTGTCAGCTTGCTATTTTGAGGTGTTCATTTCATGCCCAATTTGCGGAGCCTTCCCGGCCGTTCTAACGCATATTTCGAATTTTTTTATAAAATTATAAATTGTTGCAAAATTGGTAATTCGCTGTTTTCGGCTCTGGCTTATCGGGAGACTCTCTCCCCTTTAGATTTGCAAAAGTTGAAAATGGTTTATAAATTTGAAAATGTTGCAATTTTTATTGTCTCATTTGAATGGCGTTTAAACGTGATACACAATTTCGGAATCAGATCGTGCTATCATATTTCGTTATCGAAATATGTGTAATTGTTTATAAGAAATTAACATCTTACAATGACCCCATTTGTTTGAACTTAACATAACCATACTGAAAAAACATTTCTCCAATGTCGCGCTTTTGCCTGCCACATAGGCTTAAAAAGCACTTTGCTTGTAAACGAATTCTGTGGCCAATTGAATTTCGCTAAATCCGTTTTTTACGGCAAGTATTAACATAACTTATTTTGTTTTATATTCTCTTTTAAGTCCTCCAATTTGCAAGTCGATATATTTATCAAATAGGGAGGAAGTTGATTACAACCAAATTATTTTTCAAGGTGCATTACGCCGAAACGAAAGTGTCTACTTTTCTATCAAAGGGATGTTGGGCAACCGAATAGCTGTATTATTATTTTTTCTCAAAGGCTCCTGTTGAAACCGAGAGACAGAAACTATTTGTTCCTCTTGTTTACCCATTACCATTAAAAAAATAGGGAAACATACTATTAGCTGTTTGCCATAAACTGTATTGGGTTGGATGAATGGAATGTTAAGGTTTTCAAATAAAGAAATATTCAATTTTAAGTGTTGAAAGATAGAGTAGAATCACACATCACAAAATACTACTTTATTTACACAAGTATATAAATTTCTAAATGAACGTATATAAACTTTAAGTTAATATTTTCAATTCAAAATATCATTCAATAATTCAGGATCATCGTTTTAAAACTGTTAATTTGATGTTTTCATTCCATAATATTCGAATGCGAGTACACGTGCTAAATCTATGCATTATCGGAATGAAATCGCGTTACATTCTCTCTTCCTCTAGATTAGGAAGTGCACGCAAACAGACTTTTCGCTACAAAATTAAAGATCGCTAGCGGACCTCGTAAGTATCATTGCGAATTTTAACATATTTGATCTTTATAAATTCAGTAAAATTGCACATTTAAAAAAAATGTTAACGTCAACCTACAAAAATTCACTAGAGAACTCCATTGCAATTTGAAATATCATTGCAAATTCTTCTTCTTCTTCGTCATTTTTCCCTTAGGAGCTTGCCGTTTTCACTCTCTACAGCTTTCGATCCTCCCAATCTCGTGGTTTGAGGCCTCTATCCTTCATAGCTTCCTGGATGTATTTTTCCCATTCTGAAACTGGTCTTCCTCTTTTTCGCCTCTCAGGTGGTTGCCATTTTAAGATCTTGTGTGGCCATCTGTTTTCTAACATTCTCTGAACATGTCCATACCACTGTAGTGCTCTATTTTCCAAGGTCTTCGTAATAGAACAAATTATATTCATCCTTCTCCATATTTCATTTCGCACTCTGTCCCTGCGAGTAAGTTGTAGACATCGTCTCATGTAGTCCATTTCGACTGTCCTTATCTTATCTCTTAATTTTCGTGTTTGTGGCCACATTTCCGCTCCATTTAATACTATATTTTCTACTACACAATGGAATATCCTTCTTTTGACATCTTGGCGAATATTGTTATTCCGTAATATGCTGTGTAAAGCTTTGGTTGCTTTCTTTCCCATAGTTATTCTCGAGTTTATATCTGTGGCATATGTACCCGAGTTGTTTATTAAAGATCCAAGATATTTGAAGGTGTTACAGCTTTTAATTTTGTTGCCATTCACGTCTATATCTGTTATTGCTTGTCCAATGCATTCCGTTTTATTAACATTTATTTCCAATCCCCATTTATTATATGCTATTAGATTTCTTAGCATGTACACCATATCCTCTTCATCTTGGGCAAAGATTACCTGGTCGTCAGCAAATAGAAGGGAGTGAAAGGTGTCGTCTCCGATTTTTATTCCCATGCCAGAACAATTCCTGTACCATTTATAGAGGGCTTGTTCTAGGTAAATATTGAATTAAATGGGAGATAACCCACAGCCTTGTTTTAGACCCTTGCTTTTCAGAAAACTTCCCGTTAACGTATCTCCAATTTTTATTTGGGCTTCGGCGTTTTTGTAAAGTTTTTTTTAAACAGATTGATCCCCTTTTCTTTTATATCAACCCTTCTCATTGCTTCCCATATCTTTTTCTTGGGACACTATCGTATGTTTTTTGGAGGTCTATAAAGGTTCCATAAATATTCATATTTCTGCTTTTATGTTTCTCTATAACTTCTCTGATACAGTGGATGTTATCTAGGCATGATCGTCCTCGTCTAAAACCACTCTGCTCTTCACTCAATTCAGGTTTATCTTCTTCAATTTTTTTACTTAGAATACTAGAAAACAGTCTTGCTGTTGACGGTATGACACTTATTCCCCTGTATTTCGCACATGATCGTTTGTCTCCTTTCTTAAATATAGAAGAGATGTAGGATATGCTCCATTCTACAAGTGGATCCTCTCCTACTTCTATCTTATTGAACATTTTCTTTAGGTATTTGGCAACCACATCTCCGCCATATTTCAGGAGCTCCATTCTTATATTTCCCGGTCCTGGGGCTTTATTGGTTTTTGCTTTGCATAGTGCCTTCTTAATATCATCCTCAGTTATTTCAAAATTGCTTTCCTCCACATCTCTTATTTCTTAATCTCCTTCACATTCTGGTCTGTTTTCTTGTAGAAGCATTGAGTAGTGGTGTATCCATTTTTTTATACTATGCTTTTACACTCATTGTTACTTCTAATTTTATTTATAATTGTCCAGGCTTCCGATGATTTATTGTATCCTACAGTTCCATCGATGTATGTACTACATTCTTTTGGAAATTTTAGTCGTTTTCGTGCAGTAGTGCATAGAATATTTGCAATTTTAAAAAATGACAATAACAAGATTTTCTCAAAAACGACTTCCTATTTTTTTTAACTTTTGGTAATTTAAGTTCCAAACGAACCCTAGACGACCGAATAAACGCCATATTGCTCTATTCTTTGTTTTTTCAAAAATTTAAAAAATCACATTTTTTTACTTTTCTCTCACGTCAGTAATATTTACATTAAAGGCAATTTCTTCACATTATTATATTTATGAGTTCACGTCCTTTAAAAAATGTCAAATAAAGTTTCTCAAAAACAACAGTTTCCTGTAAAAATGAGCAAAAAATTCCGCATTTTCAGAAACGCTCAAACGTCATTTTCTCAAAAATGGCTCCAAATGGTTTCTTCAGATTTTTCCAATAGATAATGCTAATTGCATTGTTTAATATGACGTAATGTTCATTTTGGTGCACTCTTTGTTTGTTTTTTAAATTACACAAATGATTTTTTTCAATATCTCCCATTCCGTTAATATGGACATTTCCATTGATTTGTATGCAATATCACAATTGTGAGTGGAAGTGCTTCAAATGAACTTCTTCGAAAACTCAGTAGATTCCTGTGAAAAAGAGCTTGAAATTTCGCATTTACAGCAGGTGCGACTCGTCATTAAAGGCTGTAAGACGGAGCCTCTCCTATAGAAATCGCCTTCCAAACGAAATTTAAAAATATATTTATAAATGTATTTATTTATTTATTAATAATGGAACTGTGGGTTATATTATATAACAATCATATCAAAATTTTTGTTTATGAGTTCGATAACGGTTGTCCGCAACGCTTTTGATGATGTTGACAGAGAAGACAAAAGCGTTAGGCTCACGTTTCATTTCGCCATAAGGCCTGTGTAAAACGACGAGGCGTGACGTCATGCATTCACTGTACATGCTTACCGGCGGACGAAGGCTGCGGCCAGGCAGCCTTCAAGAGTGGGGTATAGGGTCTGAAGAAGAGCGTACAAACCAGATAGCATTACTATGTAGCTCAGCGAGTAGCATTAAGCATCAACAAGTTTTCCCAATATGCGGTAGGAGAGCTAATCTGTTATGCGTGTATCGGAAATGATTTTGTATAGAAATACAATGCATGCAATATGATGCAATGCATTTGCAACCTTCCCCACTTAGAAAACCACGAGCCGCGACTGATTCACTGTAATGCTTAATTGCTATTTTCTTAAAATCGCTTCAAATTTTTCAATGAAAATTTCTATTTAGGACGAGATAGAAATTTCTATTTTTTACTCTTCTTTAATATTCTTGAAGTATTAATTCGGTTGTGCCACTAAGAAACCAAAAAATTTAGAAAATGTCAAAAAATGTACTTTGAGCGACGATAGATGGCAGCTGGTTAGAAAATGGAGCAAGACCTTTAAAGCCAGACTACACCAACAAAATTAGAAAATTATACTTCGAGAATGTCTGTGCCAATCTGTAGCACCTCTAGTTTTTCAACTGTTATTAATAACCGTTATTACGAGTCGAATGTGATACCGACAACAGTTATTGAAGAAAAGCTGTTAGATAGATAGATTTATTAAAGTTCGCTTTGAGCTCGCTCGGTGGCAAACATTATTACAACTAGATATACGACAATTACAAAAGTAATAAATAAAACACGCATGTGCAGAGCATTTACTAAAGTTAACATTAAATTATTTACGGACTACTTGCTGAAAGAATCATGGGAGGCAGTTTATAACGCTATTGACACAAATGAAATATATAATGTATTTTTCTCAAAGCTTTCATTTCTCTTTAACGCATGCTTTCCTATTAAAAAGAGAAAATTAAACATTTCACAAAAAAGTAATACTTGGATCACATAAGGCATTAGAACATCGTGTAAAAATAAACGTACATTTTTTAATAACATACTTTACATACATAAACATACTTTATTTCTAAACATCATAACGTATCACCCGGTTTCCACGTCTACTTCCGAGAATATAAAAGAATTTTAAGGAAAATAATAGTTCAGGCAAAAATAATGAAAAATAATGAGGATATTTTGAACGCTAGAAACAAAACTAAAGCAATGTGGAACATCGTTAAAAATTCGACCACGTCATCACGACATTTCGTAGAGAATGTTGTTTTAAAGGAATAATGAAAGAGAAACAAGAAATCCAGAAAAAGTTGCGAATCTCTTCAACCAACACTTTTCTAGAATTGCGGTTGATCTCACGAAGGGACTAAAACCACAAAATTCAACATCATATGCTTCCCAAAAAAATTTCGGCACGATGTTTATTTACGAAACTTCTTCTAACGAAATCCTCAGAATAGTCAGTAAATTAAAAAATAAATATTCATTAGGTTTAGATGAATTTCCCGATTGTTTATTAAAAACGTGTGCACCTGCCATTATACACCCATTAACTCACATTTTCAATGCTTCCTTGTGCACAGGAATATTTCCAGATACTTTGAAAACAGCAAAAATTAAGCCACTTTATAAAAAAGGGAACAAAAATGAAATTCAAAATTACCGGCCAATTTCTCTTTTGTCAGTTTTCTCAAAAATATTAGAGAGGCTTTTCTATACGCGAATGGAAACTTTTCTCAGGAAAAACGAAGCGTTTTCAGACTCACAACACGGTTTCAGGAAATCAAAATCTACGGAAACTGCCATTTTTTCTTTCCTTAAAGATGTTGCTTCATCAATGGACCAAAATGAAGAACCCATTGGGATATTTTTAGATCTTTCGAAAGCTTTTGACGTTATTAACCATAACATCTTGCTCTCAAAATTACCTTCTTATGGAATTCGTGGTATTGCCCTAGATTGGATAACCTCGTACCTTAAAAATCGATCTCAAAGAGTAGAAATACCGTACTGGCACGAAAGGACATTATTTACTTATCTCTCCAATTCTTTGCCAATTGAACATGGGGTCCCACAGGGTTCGATCTTAGGTCCTATCCTCTTTCTGTTGTACGTAAACGATATGCCCTCATCTATTAAAAACGGAAGAACAGTTCTGTTTGCCGATGACACGAATGTTCTTTGCAAAAAAGAAACAATAAATAGTACAATTTCAGAAGTTTCAAATTGGTTTTGTAATAACAAATTAATAGTTAACGAAGGAAAAACGGTCTCAATGCAATTTTGCGTTTCAAATCGGCAATCGTATGCTCCATTGAAAATTAACAATATGCAATTAGCTGATGTTAAGGTAACAAAATTTCTAGGTCTCTCAATTCAATCAAACCTCAAATGGAATGTACATATAACAGAATTAAACACTAAATTAAGCTCATTATGTTATGCATTCAGAATTCTTTCTAATTCTGTCAGCCTTCATGCAGCTCGTTGCGTATATTTTGCAAATGTACATTCCCGCCTGAGATATGGCATAATATTTTGGGGAAGCTCATCCTTTAGTTCCCAGACATTTAGATTGCAAAAGAAAATCATCCGAATAATGAAAAAATCCCATCCACGTGATCCGTGCAAACCTCTTTTCATTGAGCTTGGAATCTTATCATTGCCTTGCCTATTTATTTATGAGTCTGTAGTATTTGTCAAAACTGACTTACTTAACGGTGGGAACATATTTTCATGTAATACTGATATTTATAGTTACAATACTCGACGTAGAAATCATTTCATCAAGTGTCAGTATCAACAGCTCTCTACAAGAAATCCACATACAATACATGTACGCTACTTTACAATGCATTGCCAGATGAAATTAAACAATTAAAATTGGTACACAAATTTAAATTAAAAGTAAAATCTTTTCTGCTGCAAAACTGTTTCTATACAATTAGAGACTATACTGATCGCCAAAAAGAAACATAATGTTTACTTTAACAAAAACAAGATATAGTATAATGAATTAGTTTACATTTGCATTGTATAATTTTAAAAAAAGACTCAATATAACCTGTAACAAATAATGTACTTCCGGGTCAATGACCCCCATCTCGATCAGGTTTTTGTCCAGTTTCCCTGATCCATTGAGCAAATGCTGAGATGGCCCCTTGATTTGCTTCTGGACGTAAATGTAGCTTCACTATGCGCACGTTTTGTTGAACTTTCCTTTGCTTGTAGTGGTAGTAGAGCTTAGGGTGAGTTTCTATTTTGTTAACAATACAGAAAAATCAAGTCTGTTCGTTTCTTTACCGTTAAAAATAAGTTTTCTATAATTTGGCAACGAAAATATCTAGTTTTTGAAATGTTAATCTCTCGCTTTTTAAATTTGTTGTTATTATTATTATTATTATTATTATTATTATTATTATTATTATTATTATTATTATTATTATTATTATTAATCTTTCAACTATTAATAGTTAAATTGTTGGGAAGGGATTCTGAAACTCAAGAAAGCGTGCGCAGATGATTTTCTCCCCCATACGTCACATACAGTTTTTGACTGTTTTTGACTAAATAAATAAATAAATAAATAAATGTATTACGAATATTTACAAATATAATTACAATTAGAATTAGAGATTGATTTTGAGTTATCTGTAAGTTGATTTATAGCTTTTCTAACACTTAACTCCACTTCACTTCACTGTATAAGGGACATGACCATATTATTAATAATAATGATTATAATAATATAACTAATAATAACAATAACTTAAAAGTTACATCAAAACCAGTAACAGTGTTAATAATTATGATATCGATAATAATAACAATAATAATAATAATAATAATAATAATAATAATAATTATAATAATGATAATAATGATAAAAGTCCCAGTATTATTAATGATGACCTACATATAATTAAGTATATTTTTAAATTTCACTACATTAGAAGAAAGAGTCTCTAGTGCTTTTGCAGGTAGTTTGTTCCAATCTACTATAGTACGATTCACAAAGGAGAACTTGCCTACATCAGTTCTTTGCTTTCTACATCGTATTTTCCAGGGATGGTCTCCTCTGCTTTTATAATCAGGTTTCTGTAATCTTTTACTGAGGTCTGCCCATGCTGAGTCCCCTTTGTATATCTTGAACATTACGCATGAACGCGCCCGTTCCCGTCTCTTGGATAAAGGTTCTCATTCATCAACGCGTCCATGATTTACAAACTTTCCGACCCGTTTTTTAATTTTATCTAACGCCTCGATTTGCCTTTTTCTGTACGGGTCCCAGCAGGCCGCTCCGTACTCTAGAATAGGACGAACAAGTGTAGTATATGCCAAGGATCGGGCATTCGAACTACTGTTTTTTAGAATGCGCATTACGAAGTGCAGCGCCCTCCACGATTTTTTCGCCGTATTGTTAATATGATCCGACCAACCCAAGTCGCTACGCAGGACCAAACCCAAATACTTACAGTTTTTTACACGCGGTATATCGTTAGTTCCTAACTTGTAATTCGAGTGTACATTCGAGCGAGATTTGCTAAAAAAATGAATTTACTCTTTTCCGGATTTAATCCCATCTTATTTCTGCACGCCCAGTTCCATAAACAGTTAAGATCGTTCTGTAAAATATGTTCATCCGAAGACGCGCCAATACTCCTATAAATTATGCAATCATCGGCGAAAAATCTAACTTTTGATTTTATTCCAGTTGCAATATCATTAATAAACGCTAAGAATAGCAATGGCCCTAACACACTCCCCTGGGGGACTCCAGAGGTTACATCGGCTTTCGATGAGTGTTTATCACCTATTCTGACTGCTTGAGTTCGGCCTGTAAGAAAATCTTTTATCCACAAGATTATTCGATGATCTAATCCAGTTTTTGACAGTTTTTCAATTAAAAGGCCATGTGGAACCAGATCAAATGCTTTAGAAAAGTCTAATATTACTGCATCGATCCTACTCCCTTCGTCTAATGAATCTGCTATGTCCTGACATAAAGAAATAGTCTGGCTGTCGCACGAATAGCTAGGATCGTTAACGTATCTCTTACTCGCAACGGTTAAACGCATCTCTACTCTCCATTCTATGAAACTCTCGAAATCTTGAATTTTGTACGATCATCTGTACTGGAAGGACGTAGAGGTTTATCAAAAGAAAACGGACCATTAAGGCATTGTTCCACCGTTGAAACAGTTTAACCATTATAAAATACCCTGAAGGAAAATATCAAATAATGTTAAAGATCAGTAGCTTAACAGTGGCTTTACTTTTGGGATGCTTTCAACATCCCAAAAACCTATAGAAAACGCATGCTTTCAGGTTATTATAAAACCAGTTAATAAATACAAGCATTAAGAAAATGGGCTCAAAATTCCGGATTTTCAGAAACGATCAAACGGCGTTTCCTCAAAAACGGCTGCAAATTTTTCTTCAACCTTTTAGTACGGATAGTGCCAATTAAACTGTTACGAAGACCTGAAATTAATTTTGCTGCATTCTTTTGTTTTTCAAAACTTACACAAATGTAATTTTTTTGAAGTATCTCTCATGCCTTTAATATGTACATTTCCAGCTGTTTGTTTAGATTATTGAACTTGTTTATGAAAGTGCTTCAAATTTCGCATTTATAGTATTACTTAAACGTAAATTTCATGGAAACGGCTCCAAATTGTTCAATGAAAATTACTAGTTATGAAGAGCTTTTACTCTTCTTTAATATTCTTAAAGTAGTATTTCAGTTCTATAATTCGGAAACGGGAAAGTTGAGAAAAAATTTATATGGATGACGACAGATAGCAGCCGGGAAGAGTATGTAGTATGTCAAAATAGGGCCCAGACCAAGGGGAAAAAAATAATACGAGAAAGTCTGTGCCATTCTGTAGGACCAGTAGTTACTTTCTCGTATACGTACGTATATACGGAGTAATATACGTAGTAGAGAGAAAGTTACGTAATGCAGCGCGAAAAAACGGCGAATTTTCGGCAGAAAAAATTCATTGCCGAACCGTGATAACGAAAAAGTGGATAAATTCAGTTGCTAAATTAAGAGAAAAAATTCTCTAACACGTGGTGTAGCCAGAATCCCTGTTTTGTGAGTCCTTGATACCGAAAAGTCAATTGACGTCAAAATGTTCGTCTGTCTGTCTGGTGCATGTAAACAAACCTAAACCATGCGAAGAATTTTTTTCCAAAGAAACCCCTGTATTTTTGGCGTGAGTCGCAGCTCTGCAATTTTGAAAATATTCATTTATTTTTTGGGACTTTATATGAAGCCCTAGGGACATTTTCATAATTTTCTCAAAAATGGCCCCAAATGTTTTCTTTAAATTCCTTCTAAGAAAATAACTTTTCATCCCAAATTTTGTAATAAAAATGCTCGTATTTCTAAATCCTTTCAATAACAAAGGATGACATTTTGCAGGCATAAAGTACAAGTATCTAGGAGTATTTTGGGTTTTGAAAATCGAAAAAAAACGACGCCGTATTTTCACAATAGATTTTAAAGATTTTTAGCCATTAATGGCCTTTCAGTGAGGTTGAAAAAAATTTTGTTGTGGAATTTTTCTGTTGCTTGACATCACTAGATAGTGTTAACTAAATATTCGACGTAACTTTATATTACAATCTTGGCTAGGAATGTTTTAATGCAAAAAAACACGGAACATTTATTAAAATCGTTAAAAAATAAATTATTTTTAGATAAAAATAACTTTCCAAAAAATCAAAAAAAAACTTTTTTATCATGCCGAATCCGAAAATATATTTATTTGCATGACTTTCGATCTATTTTGGGCGTTTTGACAAAGAATGTCCCAATTTGCTTTGTATAGTTCCTCTGTATTTTACATAATAATCATGGTCAACTATCAAAGCGCTTACATACATAGTCTTGACCTAGACTTATTTTTCAAATGCCAATACCAATATTTTTTAAATTGTGTTTATAACAAATCAAGAACTGAATAACAAACATTATTTAGAAATTGAATCATTCACTAAATGTTTGTGAAACACCACAAAACATATACATTACGAGGAGTTTTATTAACATTAAATTTTTATTGATATAAAGCAGGTGGCTAACTGAGGAAGTTTGCACGCATTCAGTCAATGTTACTCGGTTAAAACTCCAGTTTACCAAGATTCAGAAACCTGCAAGAACACACTCGAATAAATTGCCCCCAAAATGGAAATGTCACTCATTTTTTCATAGAATTGCATAATTTTCAGTTCAGCCGAAATATTTGAGAGAGTCGCTCAAAGGTGAAAGGTGAAAGAACCTCTTGAGGATGGCCACCGATGGGTGGAAAGGAGTCGGGTGGGAGGAGTGGGGCGATCAGGGGCGCGCTGGGCGGAATGGATTGGTGGAAGGGGTGGAACGGAATGATAAAGGCGAAGTGGGGGAGAGGGGTTGAGCGAAGTGGAGAAGTTGAGCGAGTCGGGAGGGGTTTTAAGCAAATCGGGAAGGGTTTAGCGATTGGGGAGGACTGAGCGAGTGGAGAGGGGTTGAGCGAGGCCGGAGGAGTTGGGCGAGGCAGGAGAGATTGAGCGAGGCAGGAGGGGTTGAGCGAGGCGGGAGGAATTGAGCTAGCCAGGAGATGTTGAGTGAGGCGAGAGAAGTTGAGCGAGACAGGAGGGATTGAGCAAGACAGGAGGGGTTGAGCGTGGCGACAGGGGTTGAGCGAGGCAGGAGGTATTGAGATAGCCAGGAGGTGTTGAGTGAGGTGAGAGGAGTTGAGCGAGACAGGATGGATTGAGCGAGGCAGGAGGGGTTGAGCGAGGCGAGAGGGGTTGAACGCAGCAGGAGGGATTGAGCGAGGCAGAAGGGGTTGAGCGATACAGGAGGGGTTAAGCGAGGCGGGAGGGGTTGAGCGAGGCGAGAGGGGTTGAACGCAGCAGGAGGGATTGAGCGAGGCAGAAGGGGTTGAGCGATACAGGAGGGGTTAAGCGAGGCGGGAGGGGTTGAGCGAGGCGAGAGGGGTTGAGCGATGCAGGAGGAATTGAGCTAGCCAGGAGGTATTGAGCGAGGCGAGAGGAGTTGAGAGAGACAGGAGGGATTGAGCGAGGCAGGAGGGGTTGAGCGAGGCGGAGGGGTTGAGCGAGGCAGGAGGAATTGAGCTAGCCAGGAGGTGTTGAGCGAGGCGAGAGGAGTTGAGAGAGACAGGAGGGATTGAGCGAGTGCAGGAGGGATTGAGCGAGGCAGGAGGAGTTGAGCTGATACAGGAGGGATTGATGAGGGGCAGGAGGGATTGAGCGAGGCAGGAGGGTTGAGCGGATACAGGAGGGGTTGAGCGAGGCAGGAGGAATTGAGCTTAGTCAGGGAGGTGTTGAGCGAGGCGAGAGGAGTTGAGAGAGACAGGAGGGGATTGAGCGAGGCAGGAGGGGCTGGAGCGACAGGAGGGGTTGAGCAAGGCAGGGAGGAATTGAGCCAGCCAGGTGTTGAGCGAGGCGAGAGGAGTTGAGCGAGACAGGAGGGGCTGAGCGATACAGGGAGGGATTGAGCGAGGCAGGAGGAGTTGAGCGATACAGGAGGGATTGAGCGAGGCAGGAGGGATTGAGCGAGACAGGAGGGATTGAGCGAGGCAGGAGGGGTTGAGTGAGGCGAGAGGGGTTGAGCGATGCAGGAGGAATTGAGCTAGCCAGGAGGTATTGAGCGAGGCGAGAGGAGTTGAGAGAGACAGGAGGGATTGAGCGAGGCAGGAGGGGTTGAGCGATACAGGAGGGGTTGAGCGAGGCAGGAGGGGTTGAGCAAGGCAGGAAGAATTGAGCTAGCCAGGAGGTGTTGAGCGAGGCGAGAGGAGTTGAGCGAGACAGGAGGGGTTGAGCGATACAGGAGGGATTGAGCGAGGCAAGAGGAGTTGAGCGATACAGGAGGGATTGAGCGAGGCAGGAGGGATTGAGCGAGGTAGGAGGGGTTGAGCGATACAGGAGGGGTTGAGCGAGGCAGGAGGGGTTGAGCGAGGCAGGAGGAATTGAGCTAGCCAGGAGGTGTTGAGCGAGGCGAGAGGAGTTGAGCGAGACAGGAGGGACTGAGCGAGGCGAGAGGGGTTGAGCGAGGCAGGAGGAGTTGAGCGAGACATGAGGTGTTCAGCGATAAGGGAGGGGTTGTGGGTAGCGAGTGGGGTTGAACGGTTTAGGAGAGATGAGCTGTATCATACGAAGCGGGAAGAGAGGGTGAAACAGGTGCGAGCTGAGCGGAAGAAATAAAGTGGAAAATAAATACTAAGGCCATGCCGGCTAATCAGCCCGTTATATAAACAATCTTGCGTACGACGTGAAAAAAAATCAAAGAAAATAATTCACTTTAATTATTACCTACTTAATGATTCTATGGTGTTCAGGTAACAGCAGTCAAGAAATGAAATAGAGTTTGAAAAACGTGTACATAAGATTTCGTGTGGTCATTGTAAAGTAGAAAATATATCAAAAATATAAAATTCACTCCATTTTAATTGTATATTTTTCATGTATATCGTAGATTTGGCCATAAGTAAGTCCCTTGGCAACAAAATGCCTCCTTCACAAAAATAACTTCACTCTCTTTTCCAGAACACCATCGAAATATTATTGGTATAAGTTGACAGTATTTATTAAGAAGACACGTCTTTGTCACACTCCATTGTCATGATGAATAATATTGATTAAATATTGGATACATGTATGAAAAATGAATAAAATACCTTTTAATTTCATGCTAGTTTTAAAGTTTCATGAACAGAATGCAGAACGACTTTTAATATGAATTTAATTTAAGTGAAAGATAGATTAATACAAATTAGTTAAGAAAACCTCTTCAAAATAGCAATACTTTAGATATCAGTGGTGCTGCGTGCATCTCAGGTGGCAAGACTGCTTCCTTCTGAATTGGCAGTGCGGGAGGCGAGTCGATACTTCTGACGTCACGTGGGTCGAAACCGTCTGCGATGAAAAGGCGCAGAAACGCAATTGCTGGGAGGTTTACATATTCCAGTCTTGCTGCGAGACAGCAGGAACTACTGTGGACGGGCTAGCAAAGGTGAGCATTTGAGTGAATGAAATTTCGTCTCCCATCATCTGAAGATTTATTATTTTACCCGTTTAGTTTTGCTTTTAGATGCTCTATAGGCCAGATTTGAAAGATCTGCGGAATTAATAGAATGTACGCTTTTCTAAGCAATACACGCTACTTTTTGTTGAATATTGATATGCTAGTGATGTTGGCTAAACGTTCGAAATCTGCTTAAAAATCATAAATAAAATTTTCAAATAAGGCAATCAATATTCAAACGAATATATTGAAAGAGAATTTTTCGTTTGACAATGTTTTGCTAGGTCACTAAATGTTGATATTCATATTATCAAACAGATCACAGTAAGATTACAAAAGTAAAGTTACAACAACTTGTAATTAAAAGAAATTAATTTAAAATCATATGACAGGAAGTTTTCTGTTTCCGTATGATTAAATAAGCAGTTCAGTTAAGGCGGCTTTCGGACATGATAAAGTGTTCTGCTTCTTTTATGCCCAGAGGGATATAAAATGGTAAAATGTTTCGAAAACTCTCATACTCGTAAGAAACGGCAAACTCACATTCCTCCTTTCATATTTGAATAATTCGTGTGCACCAATTAAAAAAATATTTTTATTGCTAACGAAAATTAACACAACAATTAAATAACATTGTCACTCAGCCTTAAGAATGAAAATGTATTTTTAAGATACTAAGAGAGTACCTTAACTGAGATACTGAGAGGTTGACCTTCACTTTAGGCCAAAAGCTCGTAGTTCCAACGTATTGATGTGTTGGGTAAGCAAAAGTAATCAATAAGCTGCTATGTCGTTGTAGTGTACAGTACAAAATGCGAGTGCAGATAAATGCTTATGTGTATGGGCGTAGCCCATATTGGTCAATAGGAGTTTTAAAATAATAATAATAATAATAATAATAATAATAATAATAATAATAATAATAATAATAATAATAATAATGACAACGTCAATAATAATAGTAATAATAATAACAATAATGTCAATAATAATAATATAATAATAACGTGCAACTCTCATAAATTATTAATGAAATTTATTAATGAAATAACTTTGCATATAGTTGGTATATTTGGATATTGGCTCCTGGTCGAAAGGATAAAAGGCACTGACTGACCGCGACGTGACATGACTTGACAAATATAGTAATTACTCAGTAACGGAGGATTACTCCAGAAAAAGCGCTCAACGCCTAACAAAGGTTAAAGAGATGCTTTGCATCAGCAACGACGCGACAACTCCAACAACTTTGAATATAGTTAATTTTCCGAATTCGATGTCAGTTTTTGCTTCTCCTCTGTGACAGTAGCAACCTCATGGATTTTAGAAGTGAAGTGTGCATTGATTTAATCAACCTAACATATCTATTGTATTTTTGTAGGAATTTATAGGCTCTAGTAGAAAAGCGTATTTACGTTACTCGTACTATAATTACGTAAATTACTAGTTGAATGTGGCGCCGCTGTTAACCGTTTTAAAAATATTTTAATGTGTTGAAAATTTCTTTCATACTTCATTTTGTTCGTGCCTAGCTTTATTCAAATAAGTTCTTATAGTAACTGACATTGGACTTACCAATGAATCGTAGTAGTTTTTAATATTATATCTCGTTCAAAAATTCCCAACACCCAATGGTCTTGTATATTACCTCCATACGTGATACGAACTGGTAATATTACAATTTCAAAATTATAACGGCCGTAAAATATACTTGCAGGTATGAATGGTGCTAATAGTTAGAATTTTGATCACAAAATCTATTTCATAATAAAATAGCAAATCGTGAAAAGTACACTCGAAAGTGGCAACTGAATTCTCCATCAAAGGGTTTGATGTATTGTTTTGCATGTAAACTTTTTCCATCAAATGTCTTGGGGCGATTTGTAACCGTATTTAGTGACTGGCGAAATAAGGGTGTCATTGATCAACATTAAAATTCACAGAATCCCAGAGAGTCCATGCTTGCATACTCGACGGAAAGGAATTGGACTGAAGTCTCAGTTAGATGGCCAAATCGAGGAAGAACTCTAATGCAGGCATCATGTCTTGCAACGAGTTGCAGCCGTGATTCAAACGTTTCCAGAACGGGGATTGCTGTCCGAGGGTCAAATAAGAAATTTGGATACGTTAATAATCGAAATTATTTGGGATTGCTAGAACTGATCGCTAAATTTGATCCATTTTTGGCCTAACACATTCAAGATCTCCACGTAGATTTTGACAAATTCGAAAACGCATCGAAATTAGTTCTGCTTGATGTTGATTATAAAGAAAACTCTATTCGATCATTGACATTCTGCAAGCTCAGATGAAAAGTTGAGGCCAGGTTTATAAAAATCTGTCAGACAAGTTTTTTTCCTTACTAAACATGACTTGTCTAACGATGCGTTATCATCATTGAAACGCTTGTGACTTCGTATCCTGAGGATGTGGATTTGAATCTTTCCGGAGAATTGAAACAGTTTCATCATTACATACTTTTGAAAATGAACGAAGATAAAAGTATTCATATTCAGTATACTGATTTCTATATAGTCATTATAAATGATAAACTTCAGTTTTTCCGAACTTAGAAATCTGTCTTAAAATGTTTTTAACGTTGATGATAACAAACTCGCCTCTGAGTCAATGACCCCCATCTCGATCAGGTTTTTCGCCCAGTTTCCCTGATTTATTGAGTAAATGCTGAAATGGCCCCTTGTTTTGCTTCTGGACATAAATGTAACTTCATTATCTGTGCACGCCTTCATTATCTGTGCACGTTGAATTTAGTAGGTAATCTAGTTATTCAAATTATCGTTCGCCATGTTGCCGTTGCGGGAAGAATTATTCCTTGCCAAAGGACATGATGAGGGATAAGAGCCCAAATTTATTGCTGATTTACCCTTGAAAATATATTTTATTACATCGGAGCGAATATTTTTGTTAACAATCCTTGCAAACAACGCTAATTTTTTTGTATTCAAAATTCAATTAGTATATGGCTTAGGAATTTGACCACAGAATTTTGAAAACATTCACTGAATTCTCTTCTCCCCGTACCACGTCACACATAGTTTTTAACCGTTTTTGACGAAAAAATAAAAGGATAAAAAATTCTCTGAGAATGACAATGCGACAAGATGAATTGAGTTCATTGGCTTTACTATCAATTGATTCTGATGTTATGCGTCGCTTAAGTTTTGATGATTTAATAAAAAAATTTGCTCGGCAAAAGTGTAGAAAGATATTTGAAAAGAGTTACATTTTATATAACTACTATACTATACCAATAGTCAAGTGTAAACCAAACGAATTAAAAACAGGGAGAGGTGGCTCATTGCATCAACTGATGTCACTACAGCCCCTTTGTCCGGAAGATCCCAGGTTCGAGCCTCGACGGTGGCAGGATTTTCAACACTAGCTTGTGAACCAGGTCGAATTCAGTCGCGAGGTGAATTCTAGCGGCCGGCTGCTGTGATCGGTAGTTGTCCATGGTTTCTCCGATCAATACCAGATGAATGCCGGAGCAGTATCCTAACAAACCGGTCATGGACCGCGCGCGATCTTTTTATCCTCTTCCTTGTCTTATCACCTCTCACACACTGACCCTAACATGCACTATACTACCACATATAACCTTGAAGCCGGTTGGGAGTTAAGAGCTTGCCCTGACTGGGGCGGTGCCCCGCTGGTGGGAAATCCTGGTTGGAGCAAACTCCTAGTAGCTAGCCGATGGTAGGTCGCCGTCATATCTCGCCTTACAGCGGGGGAAGACCACCACCATCTCCCGAGCAAAAACACGCATTGTACGTACGGGACGCATGACCATAGTAGTTGACGCGCCCGCAAACACTAACAATCAATCCAAAAGTATTAATAATGTATATTTATTGATTGATAAATCGAATGCGGAGTAATATACGTAGTATAGAGAAAGTTATGTAATGCCGAGGAAAATCTATTTCGAGATTTTAACGGAAATACACATTTTGGGGTCCCCTGTACCGAAAATGTGTTTTTTTTTCAAAACGTCCGTCCGTCTGTGAACACTGCTAGCGCTTAAACCATGTGTACAATCTATTCCAAATTGAAGAAAGACCTATCGATCTGGCTTTAGTTGAAGCTTTGAGATTTTGAAAAAACATTCTTTAATATTTGGGGGTACTTTACATGAAGCCCCCGGGACATTTTCAAAATTTTCTCAAAACGGCTTCACATTTTTTCTTTAAATTTCTTGTAAGAATAAAGTAAAATACGCTTATAAAGGTGGCATAGGTCCGATTTTCACAGTTAACTCTAAAGTTTCGAAAATTGCAAATTGAATTTGTTCGGCGCCATCCTACAACTACAAAATTGAAGGTAAAGATTTTTCTTTGAAACGAAATTTGTTGTCCATAAATAGTTGTATCATAAAGGTCATGTAGTACATCTTTTTCCAAAATCTTAGTACTTTTCGTGCAATAGAGCGTGAAATATTTGCAATTAAAAAATACAAAAACAAGATTTTCTCAAAAACGGCTCCAATTTTTTTCTTTAAATTAATAACACATAATTCCAAACAGTTTTTTTAAATTAGTACCAAATATACCCTATGCGATTACATAAACGCCATATTGCTCTACTCATTTGTTTTGTCAAAAACAAAAATGTAGTTCTTTTGACAGTCTCTCACGAAGGTAATATTTACATTAGAGGCGATATCTTCACGTTATTGTATTTATGAGTACATTCGCTTTTAATAATGTCACATAAAGTTTGTCGAAAATCCAACAGCTTTCTATAAAAATGAACTAAAAATTCCGCACTTTCAGAACCACATAAACTCCATTTTCTCAAAAATGGCTACAAATTTTTTCTTCGAATTTTTGTAATAGATAGTGCTAATTGTACTGTTTTATTAGACGTTAAATTCATTTTGGGGTATTATTTTTCTTTTCAAAAATTACATAAATGTAACACCTCTCCCGGCGTGAATGTGTTGAACACCTCTCCCGGCGTTAATTTTAGTATTTTCATTTTTTTGTATGCATTATTACATTTGTGAGTAGAAGTGCTTCAAACGACTTCCAATTCGAATACTCAATAAATTTCCGAAAAAAGAAGCTTCAAATTTTGCATTTACAGTAAAGCTTAATCACCATTTTCTCAAACACGGCAACGAATTTCTCAATAAAAACTTCTATTTAGGACGATTTTTTACTCTTTAATATTCTTGAAGTAATAATTCGGTTGTACAACGAGGAAAGATAAAAGTTGAGAAATTGTCAAAAAAATGTACTTTGGGCGACGTTAGATGGCAGCTTGCCAGAGAATGAAGCAAAACTTTAAAGCCAGGCCACTTCAAGAAAATTGGAAAAATTTGTTATGAGAAAGTCTGTGCCATTCTGTAGCACCTCTAGTTACTTTATCGTATACATACGGGAGTAATATACGTAGTATAGAGAAAGTTTTGTAATGCTTCGGAAAATCAATTTCAAGATTTCAACGGAAATACACGTTTTGGGGTCCCCGGATACCGAAAAAGTGTTTTCTTCAAAACGTCTGTCCGTCCGTCTATCTATCTGTCTGTCTGTCTGTCTGTCTGTCTGGCTGGTCAGTCGGTCAGTCGGTCAGTCGGTCAGTCGGTCAGTCGGTCAGTCGGTCAGTCGGTCAGTCGGTCAGTCGGTCAGTCGGTCAGTCGGTCAGTCGGTCAGTCGGTCAGTCGGTCAGTCGGTCAGTCGGTCAGTCGGTCAGTCGGTCAGTCAGTCAGTCAGTCAGTCTGTCTGTCTGTCTGTCTGTCTGTCTGTCTGTCTGTCTGTCTGTCTGTCTGTCTGTCAGTCTGTCTGTCTGTCTGTCTGTCTGTCTGTCTGTCTGTCCGTCTGTGAACACTACTAGCGCCTAAACCACGCGTACGATGTCTTCCAAATTGAAGAACCCCTTGTCGATCTGGCTCTAGTTGAAGCTTTGAAATTTTGAAAAACATTCTTCTAATTTTGGGGGTAGTTTACACAAGACCCCGGACATTTTCAAAATTTTCTCAATAACTGCCCCACATTTTTTCTTTAAGTTATATAAGTATAGAATAAAATACACTTATGAACATGGCATAGGTCTGAGTTTCACGGTTGACTCTGAATTTTGGAAAATTTCCAAAATTTGAATTTTTTTCGGAGTCTTCCTACAACTACAATAATTGAAGACAGAGATTTTTCCTTCAATTCAAATGTGTCCATAAATAGTTCTTTCGTAACGGTGATGTAGCTTTTTTTTGGTGGAAATATTATAGTTTTCGTGCAATAGTGCGTGCAATATTTGCAATTTTAAAAATTACAAAAACAAGATTTTCTCATAAACGTCTCCAATTTTTTTCTGAATGACAAAACTTCTGCATGTGAACAACGCTAAACCGTTCAACCAATTTCCTCCAAAATTGATAATCCTCCCAATCGATCAGGCTGATGTCACGGCCCCTAGAATTTGAAAATGTTATATTCATTCTACGGTATACTTTACATGAAGCCCCTGGGAATTTTCAAAATTTTGAAACAAAAGGCTACTAAGTTTTTGATAGCATTTTGTTGCTGGATAGTGTGAAAAACTTTTAAGGGAATGTTGCAAGTCTCATTTTGTTAAAATCTCCAATTTTTCGAAAGTTTCAGAAATTCAAAATTTGTTCGGCGTCTTCCTACAATTACAATTACGAAGATAAATTTTCTATTCTTAATGAAATCTGTTCAATAAAATTGTTGATTATGTCTATGTTAATAGCACGCCAGCTTAAATATTCATTTTTCAAATGGTAGGTGAAGTGTACGACAGAAATTACCACATTATAATATTACATAACCATTAACAATATCGCGAGAAAGTGCGTGCTCTTGTAGCACCACTAGTTTAATATTGCACATATTTCACGCAATATTGCGCGAAAATTACTAAAAATTTTCAAATAGTGTAGAAGATTTTAACGAAAGAACTAGTTAAGGACAATAAATTTAATTTGAAGGAAACATCTGTATCTTCAATTTCGTAATTGTAGGACGACGCCGAACAAATGTCAAACTTTTCCAATTTTCGAAAATTTAGAGTTAACATTGACAAGCGCACCTAGGCCACCTTTATACGTGTATTTCACTATCCTTACAAGAACTTTAAAGGAACTAGTGGTACTACCAAAACACATACTTTCTCGCATTATTTCTAAATACTCCGCAATATTTTACTACTACTACATAAATCAGCAAGTGTTATCCACCATTTTTTTCCGAGACCCGAACTCAGATTCTCAGAGTTAACTTGCAGACACTCAGACCATTACGCCACAGAAGCGCTCTATGGATCGAATACTGGCAGAGGTTTAAGAAGGTAAATGACCGATTCATGGAAAAAAAAACTCAACAATCAAAATATCCGTTAGAAACCCTCGAAGCCAGACCGTTCAGATCGATCAGGGAATATCAATTTTTGAAAAACTCGGCTGAACAATTTAGGCACTAGAGTCGTTCACAAACAGACTGACAGCTGTTAGATTGATTGATTTGATTCCGGGCGCGTCAACTGCAAAGGTCATTAGTTACGTAAGTGTAGTGCATATTTTTGCTCTGGAGGTAGCGGTGATATTCCTCCCCCTGTATGGCTAAATCCAGCTCCGACCTACCGACGGCTAGCGGGATTTTCTCCAACCAGGTACCTCCCACCCGAAAGGCATCTCCCCAGCCATGACCGGTTCTAAGCTCCCGTTCGGTCTCTCGGCATATATGGTAGTGTAGTGCATGTATGTGTGAGTGTGTGTAAATAAGGTGTAGGATATTAAACAGAATGGGAAGAAAAGATCGCGCGCGGTTCGTGGCCCGTTTGGTAGGGTACTGCTCCGACATATGCCTGGTGTTGATCGGAGAAACCACGAAAAACCATCGATCAGAGCAGCCGGCTGTTAGAATTCTCCTCCAGACGGTGAAAAAACTCGACCTATCTGGCTAGTGCTGAAAATTCTGCCATCGTCTGGACTCGAGCCTACGACCTCCCTGTAAGAGTTTCAGTACAGTCACTACAGTGACATCAGTTGATGCTCTGAGCCACCTCTCCCGGTCAGCCGTTAAGGATATCTAAGTCGGTCCCGTTCGTACTGCTTATATTGTATATAAATTTCTTGTTGATAGATTCATTAGTTTACTTAAATCGGTTCATACAGATGCACTGAAAGACAACAATTGATTTGACGTGACATACGGTTTTGAAATCGAATTAGAGAGTTGGAAAAGTGTTTACAAGTTGAAAATTCGAAAATCACATACCAAAACTTCCTGTTTATTTATCTGTACTGATTGTATTTGTGAGTAGAAATAGTTCAAAATACTTTCTATAAAGTTTCTGAAATGCTCCATGGATTCCTGCAGCAGCACACCATGAAAGATTAGTGACAAGTAATTAGCTCTGATCAAGATTCGAAAGCACGACCTTTTTGCTCCGAAGCGCCGAGTCCAAAAAACTCCATTTAACTACCTTGGTCATTTGGATCAAACTCTATACCATTCTTACCCTATAACCATCCTTACTCTATACCAACTCTTACTCTATAACATTCCTAAAGATATAATTATTTCAATTCCAGCATAAGGGAGCCGAAAAATTGAGAAAATGTAAAAAAATGTCCTTTGGACGGCGAAAGATGACAGCTGAGAAGGCATAACCGAAAAGCTAGTTCAGACGAAAGAGATTAGAAAACTAACTAGTGTGAGAAAGTCTTTCATTCTATAACATCACTATTTACTTTCTCGTCTACGTATGTATATACGGATTAATATACGTAGTAAAGAAAAAGTTATGTAATGCTGCACGAAAAAATGGCGGATTTTCGACATTCATTCATTCATTCATTCATTTTGAAATTCATTGGCGGGCACAGACAACGAAAAAGTGGATAAATCCAATTGCTAAATTAAGAAAAAAATCCTCTAACTCTGTAGTCAGAATCCCTGTTTTGCCCTTGATGCCGAAGAACCAATTGAAAGTAAAACGTCCGTCCATTCGTTCGTCCGTCCATCCGTCTGTCTGTCTATCCGTCAGTCTGGGAACACTACTAGCGCCTAAACCATACGTAGGATTTTTTCCAAATTGAAGAAACCCCTGTCCATCTGGCTCTAGTTGAAGCTTTGAAATTTTGAAAAAAATCTTTAAAATTTGGGGGTATTTTACATGTAGCCCCCGGAATTTTCAAAATTTTCTCAAAAAACGGCTCCAAATTTTTCTTTAAATTAAGAATAGAGAAAATACACTGATAAAGATGGCGTAGGCCCAATTTTCACGTTTAACCTCTGATTGTTCGAAAATTGCAAAAGTTCGATGATTTTTCGGCGTCTTCCTACAACTATAAAATTGAAGACGGATTTTTTCTTCAAATGGAATTTGTTGCCTATATATAGCTCTTTAATTAAGGTCATGTAGATTGTTTTTAAAATTTTAGTAGTTTTCGTGGAATAGTGCGTGCAATATTTGCAATTTTAAAAAAGTACAAAAACAAGATTTTCTTCAAAACGGATCTAAATTTTTGGATGGATAGTACTAAATGAACTGTATATGATGGTATAAACGTATAGTGTTCTATTCTTTAAAAACAAAAAACAAAAAAAAACACGAAAATGTAATTTTCTTGACTTGTTTCTCATATCGTTAATATTTACGTTACCGAAAATTTGTTCACATTATCGTATTTATTAGTACAAGTGCTTTAAATAATGTATAAAACTACAGGAAAACTCAACAGTTTTCTCTGAAAATGAACAGAAATTTCAGCATTTTGAGAAATGCTCAGATGCTATTTTCTCAAAAATGGCTCCAAGATTTTTTACATGTTTCCAATGGGTAGTGTTAATTGCACTGTTTAATATGACGTATTCATTTTGGTGTATTCTTTCGTTTTTTTAAAAATTACACAAATGTATTTTTTTCAATATCTCTCACGCCGTTAATATGCAACATTAGTATATTAGTATATTAAATTTGTGAATGGAAGAAGTTCAAATGACTTCAAATTAAGGTTTTCGAAAACTCAATATATTCCTGTGAAAAAGAGCTTCAAATTTCGCATTTAAACTAACGTTGAACGCCATTTCCTTAAAGACGTCTCAAAATTTTTCAATGAAAATTGCTATTTAGGACGAAGTTTTTTCTTCTTTAATATTCTTAAAATAATATTTCGGTTATACAATTTGGAAACAGATAACTTGAGAAAATGTCAAAAAAATGTACTTTGGGCGACGATAGATGGCAACTATCAATAGGTTGTAGAAGTCCATAAAGCCAGTCCACGCCAAGGAAATTAGAAAACTTTATTACGAGAAAGTCTGTGCCATTTTTGTAACACGTCTACTTATGTAAAATTACTGCATCTTAGAAAGAAGCAAATCCTTAACAACTTTCAGTGTGTCAGAGACCATACAGAGCAGAAGAAGGGAGTAGGGGACAACTTGGTAACTTTTTACTTGGCATGTTCGTTTCACTACTTCTCATTAGAACCGAATGTAGATTTCCCTCCTTTAGTTTACTGAGGAGTCATTAAATAGTGTAGTTATGCACTTTTTCAAGTACTATTGAGACCCCCGCGGTGTGTGTTGTAGCGTCGTGCGCACAAACAGATTTTTCAAGAGCGCGGCCGCATGACGTAGGTAAGACGTATCCACGTGCCAGCTCTTGTTAGGCCTCATTCACAATGCAAACTTAAACGTAACCGTAACGTAGCCGCAAAACCTAGAAATGGGTTATAACGCGAGATCATTCACAATGCCTTGACGTAAACGTAGACGTGAGACGTAAACTTAAAGAGCTCGCAAGCTCCAAGCTTCTACATTTAAGTTTACGTCGAAATTCTACCGAAGACCAATCAGAGAGCAGCATGAAAGAAACAAATGCACAACAAAATCCGCGAGAAGGAAGGTCGACTCCAGATCGACTCTTGTTTATGCGTGTGTATTGGTGTATATAGTCGAAAGGTAAAGCAGAGAAGTTTGTGGAGTTTTGGTACGAGTTGCGAAGTGTTGGTTCGAAATGGCAAACAAAATTGTGGCCTTCGACGAATTATTAATTAGTTTAGTGCAAGAAAATCCGTGCATTTATGATAAAGGACATGGAAGTTATAAGGACATCATGTTGAAGGAGAACACGTGGGCCAGAATTTCTCTCCGTGACAAAATCTGAACGTGGCGTTAAATATATTTGCGGTACACAATTTGAAGCTCACTGCTCGCATATAACCTCAATAGGTAGGGGCGCAACAGATGCTCGCAAATGCAAAAGGCGAAATCGATAGAAGAGTCGAAAAAAATGCTAGAAACGAATCGATCAATATGTTGAACTCTGATTGGTTCAGGCAAAACCTACGTTCCAGCTTACGTTTGCCATTGTGAATGCTCGTTTTTACGTGAAAAGTTTACTGCATAAGTTTACGGCTTACGTTACGTTTAAGTTTGCATTGTGAATGAGGCCTTAAGGCGATGTGGCGTTAAGGAGATGTGACGTGAGGAAAGTCCCAGGGGGTAGCGTGGAGGCTAGCCGGGCGCTCCGCGACGCTCCCTCGGCCCTTTTTGCTACGAGTGCCAGCAGTTCGGCTCGGAGGAGCCGGTCGCCTGGCTGGATGCGGGCCGTGGGCGTGGCTGATAGGGCCGGCAATGTATTTGCCGTAATGCGGAGTGTTGAATTGAATTTGCCTTATTTTACGTGGCGAGACTCAGGCCATGAGGCCTGCTCTTCCGTCTGACCACGCAAATTTCGTTACACTCCTTTGAACAAGAGAAAGAAGGTATTACTTGGGCGACGAAACAGGCGATTTGAATTTAGCTCAGAGGCATCATTTAGGTTTGAGGATCTTTTACATGCAGTAAATGTACTAACATGGGACAGCCGGCTGTACTTCCCCTCCCTCCGAACGAAGGATTTTTTTCGCCCTTAAAAATCCACGGCTTCGATCGGGTTTGAACTCGCAAACCCAACAACGCAGTCCGATACGCTAACCGCTACACCATCGCCGCCGCGAGTATGGTAGCCGAAGAGAACTTACTCCTAGCAATGAGATCGAATCAGTGCGTCAATTTAAATATTGCGAATTAGGTTTATACGGTGGTGGCCCTTAGTAGTTAATAAACCTGAAATTATTTAAACCCACTATCGTCCGTGCTTATTGCAACCGCATGACGCCACAGTGTGCCCCTACGCGCCTACCGACCTAGCGCCTGCGAGGTACGCATCCACTGTATGCTGTAGGCGCTTCACACAACACACAGTTGTTTACTACAGACAAGGGTGTAGCATCCCCACGTTCGCTTATAGCCCGAAATTTTAATTTGACCACAAACAAGGGAAAAGTCTTGAAAATAATAAACTCGAAAAATATGATTAAAGGTGAGAAAGGCCAAAACAAAATACCTAGACTCAATTGAAACAATTGCAGTCACAGTATAATTGTACTCGAATACACTTTCATAACAAAAGAAATTTACAAAATATAGAAATACAATGGTATACAACAAAATATTATACCCTTACAAAAATACTTGTAAACACAAGATCTGGAATATGTACTACAGTCCGTAAGGCTCCTTGCTATAGTTCACAGTTCTACCTAGAATTGTTTTTGTAAATTTATCTTGGGAAATTGTTACAAAATTCTACCCATAAACTTCACTCTCTAACCTTACAAGTTACACAGCTTTTTCCCTTTATATATTGCATTAACATTGAGATGTATCCTGTGCTTTTATAAGCTCAAAGAAAACGAAATCAAACAACCGATCTAAATTTTCACAATCTAATGCTCAAAGATAAGAATTTGAAAGGTATACAAGTTTTTCTTAAACAAATGAAATACAAAATTCTTTACATTAACAGGATTGATGATATGTAATATAATTTGTAGCTATTTTCCCTACCTAGTACACGAAGGTTCTCTCTTGGAAATATACTAAATTTTACCTTTGAAAGTTCAACTGGCCTTTGTTCTACTATTCTTTCTCCTCTTCTCGGGTCTGTGAAGTGTATAGCGCGCAACGTGACCTCGTAGTGGACGTGGGTATTGGAATTCTCCCCTGTTCGGAATATTTCCGGAATGAAATTTTTGAAGCGAGATCTGACCACAACTGAACGAAACGAATTGCAACGCTAGCTTTTCTTGAAGACTTTGCGCTTTTAGTGGGCCCTAGTGCGTTGAAAGCTACCTCCGCACGAAACAAACATTTATGAAGAACGTTACTGTATGTGAATTCAGTCAGGCGCGATTGGCCTGAGCGACGGTTGTTCCTGTGGAGAATCATACTGTCCATGCGCCGCACCTCGTCCTAACTTTCCGGTTTTTCGGGCGTCGTTGCTTTCAATTTCGCCTCTGTGAGGGGTACTTCATCTCACTCAAAGATGCAGGTCAGGAAAGCAGCGTTCACATGCTAGGCGACACGCGTAGATGCCTCTGTTACCACGCGCTAGCGCAAACACGTACTACTCGCGCAACTTTTCTTTAACGATGGATTGAAGAAATGCGGGCGAAATGGGGGTATTAGCTACAAAGTCGGCCACTAGAGTATTTACAGTAATGCCAACCTCTGGAAAATCAAAGCCAACCTACTACGTGTACGGACAGGTCATCGCTCTGGGTAAGCAATAGCAGGGACACTAGATAGGAGTTTTATGTGCCTCCCTTGAAAGACGTGGACCTGTCTCAGCGATTTCTTTAGATAATGGTAATAAAGCTGAACAGAAGTTCTCGACTATAAAAGCAACTAGCTTTGACTAAACTGTGTTTCGCCCCCAAGAAGTTTTAACGCTTGGAATGTTGTCATCAGTGCTCTCTGCGAGCTTTTGCCTTCAATTGTTTATTGGTTAACGGAGGGGGAAGCGAGGCTATCGTTCAAGAAAAGTTGCGCGAGTAGTACGTGCGTCGGGCGCTATGTTACTTAATGCAAGTTCCATTCCCATTGGCGTTTAATTAGATTATTGGAAATGATGGCATTGAATTCACGGCATACAAAAGAAGCTGAGAGGGAGAAAATATGGTATTACATTGTGGTGTTACACGTGCTTGCACTTTGCACACTTTTATATATTTTCTCTCACAATTCTACGAATAATTCATCAATGAAATAGTGCTGTCAGAAGAATATTTACCGCATCGAATGAGCCTTTTTGATGCAATGTAACAATGGATGGAACTTGATTCTGGATGCGTTGTCTCTGCTGCTAGTGAATACGTGTTCGTCTCGTTTACGCACCAAGAATGGGACCGTTCAACGCTTACGAATCGTTCAGATGATGAGTCTAGGTCGATCGAGATATCGTTCGAATCTGACTCGTACTCTTATCTTTCCCTAGATGAAAGTCGTGCTCGCAGGGTCGATCACTGCACTAATCAGTTCGCGTCTCGGTTCGGGTGAGAAGTGAAATATCTGGCGTATGTAGGTAAGAGGTCGGTCACAGTATAAGGCGTTAATGAGTCCTAGTAGTATGTTACAAAGCCGTTAGATAGTGCTGTTGTAACAATCAGTGTTATTTATAATAGAGGACACCAATAAGTGCACATTTTCATATTCACCTTTCATGGCTGCGAACTCCTAACCTCACTATGTATTCTATTCTACTTCCCACAATAGTCAGACCCATCTTCACTGAAGCTACTTTCATTTAATCCAATGCGTCGTATTCTCATACTGGAGTTTTACCACTTCCTGAGATTCTTTGATTGTTGCTGCCACCAGATCTGCCACCAGATATTAAATAAACTACATCACACCACACCACAACCTTGAACTTTCGCGCACCAATAACATAACGTAGTTTACTCCGAAAAGAAATATGTTGTAGTATGAGAACGCACCTGGGAAATTTATGCTCTCGGACAATAGGAAATAAGGGAGGGGGTAATAGAAATCCAAAGGGTCTGATCGTTGGTCATCTCGTAATACAAATTAACGTGACAGTCTTTTCCTAGTAATAATATGCTAGTATAACCATTGATACTTTAAATCAGTGTATGAAAGAATCTATACAATATTACTTTGATGTTTGCTTCAAATGTTTGTGTCCATCTTGAAACTACAATGTTCTTCTTGTTTTGTTCGCAGATTCGAGATATCGAGCAACGAGTCTGGAGCGCAAGGATCTTGTGGAAAGGCAGGACACGCGGAGCTACGTTCCGAATTCCCCCAATTGCACAAGTTCCTGCAGATCATCCAGAACGTAATGGAGGAACGTATTCAAACCATAGAGGCGCGATTTGCGACAATAGAGGAGCGTCTCTCCCAAATGCAAGACCACATGAGCAAGTTGGAGGAGTCTGTCGGGCGAGCGGTGGGGGGCGTGATGCCCAAGGTGGAGGAGCTGCTGGCCAGGCACCTCCCACCTCAGCCCTCGCGCGGAGCGGCTCTTCATGACGTTGCTGTTGACGGCGCGTCCCTTGCACGTGATGGGCGCAGCTCAACAGCGCCAACCAACGTGCACTCACATGCCGGGATGCCGCAAGACAATTCTCAACATGGCCCAGACGCCCTCGGAGGGGCACAGCCGCCACGAGCTGATGCTTCAGCCAGCACCAAAGCGACTGCGTGTGCTCTCGTTACTGATGGAGGACGGGCAACGGCTGCCCCCGCCCAATTCAGCGCGGGCGCTTCGCCTTCCTCCAGACCCCCGGCACCGCCTCCGTCGGGAGCTTCCGCCGCGACCAACCCTCCGGCGTCGCTGCACGAGGCGGCGGAGCGAGGAGATGCGGCGGCGGTGCGGCGCTGTCTCGCCAGCGGAGCTCAGGTCGACGCGCGGGACACAAACGGCAACACCGCGCTGCACGTCGCCGCAAGCAGCGGCCGCACAGAGGTCGTCGACATCCTCATCGCCAACGGAGCGCAGGTCGACGCGCGGGACACAAACGGCAACACCGCGCTGCACATCGCCGCAAGCAGCGGCCGCACAGAGGTCGTCGACATCCTCATCGCCAACGGGAGCGCGGTGAACAAGTATGGCTACAGAGTACGAACTCCACTTCACTGCGCAGCCGCCGCAGGACATGAGGCGATCGTGGCGCGCCTGGTGACCGCCGGGGCCAATGTGGATTCTCGAGACGCAGATGGCGCCACCGCCGCCGCTCTGGCTGCTCAGGGAGGTCACGCGGAGGTTGTGCTTCGGCTGCTGGAGCAGGGCACGCCTGTAGAAGCAGCGGACAAGGAAGGGAGGACGCTTCTTAGGTATGCGGTCGAAGGGGGAAAATCGCAAATAATCACTCACGTTTTGGGGAACGGAGCCAACTCGAATACAGTAGACAACAAAGGAGAGGCTTCTCTTTTAACGGGGGTTAAGAAGCAGAACTTTCAAATAGTAAAATATCTTTTGGAGAAGGGTGCCTCGCCGTTTACAGCAGACAGGAGTAATGAATCGCCTTTGGAGTTTGGTTCCAAGAAGGGATACGGTGATCTGGTTGGGGAAATGTTGAAAGTGGCCGTCACAGGAAATAAAGGTCATTTGGAGTGCTGCCTTTATGTGGCTGGCAGTGCGGACGTGGTGTGGAGCTTCGTAGACGAGGCCCGTGACTTGGTGTTGGGGTCAGCGGGAGAAACCGCGCTGGTGCAGGCCGCACGAGGCGGTCGCCTGGAAGTGGTGGAGGCTCTGCTTCGAGTGGGCGCGGGCGCGAAGGCATCGCGTGAACAGGCGCTGCGGGCGGCCGCAACGAGAGGACGCAGAGGCTGCGTCGTTGCGCTGCTGGACGATGGAGTCGACGTCAATGCGGGAGACGGCAGCAAATGGACCGCACTGCATTACGCAGCCAACAATGGGCACGTTGAATGCGTAAAGGAGCTGTTGCAGAGAGGAGCGAAGAAGGATATAACGACTTCGCATTGGGAGACAGCACTACATCTTGCTAAAAAAAATAATGGAGCATCGTGTATTGACATTCTTCAAAACTAGACTCATTTAATAAGAAAATGGTTGTCTCTCATTCAAAATGTTCTTGAATTTTTCCTGTTACGTGCGAGTGAATGTGATTCGATCTTTTCACTGGTGAGATCTTGCAATATGAAACTATAGAGTAGAATGATTTTGTAGATGAGGAGTTAGAGAGAAAAGCTAATATAAAATTTTTCTTACCAATTCAAAGAAATAAAATAATTTATAAAACTCCATGTGTACTCAATAACTTTGAATGTGTAGCAATTATTTGCCATGGTGTAGTGTGGAAATAAATCACCAAGCAGAGTTCAGTGATTTTTATGTATGGACATGTGGATATGCTATACCTTCTGGCAAGATGAAACTTTTCAATTTTGTAAAAGAAATTTGTTTTTGTTGTTGTTACCTAAACTCTTTCATTCCTAAAATAATGTTGACTATTTAATAACGGAAGTATCTATTATGTATTTTTGGGAAACGTATTTATGTTTCTAGTAGCTTAAGAAACCCGCCATTACATTTATTGCTAACAATCATCCATTAAACAGATGGCGACCTACATGTCGTTACCTGGTATTTGAGTTAACACCAGTGACTTTAAAGGGCTTAAGGGGAAAACGAAGTATACTTTCTACTTCCTGGAAACGTTTACCGAGAAATAAAGAGGTATTTAAAAGCTACCGTGAACATCCAATACCCCAGATTTTATGTCAACATTCGTGAATGGCGAGTGCAGATTTTATGGGATCTTCGATAAAATTCGGTTTGAAAGTTGAATGAAAGGGTAGGTTTCTGCGGCCGCAGTCCGTTTATAGTTGTCTGTCCGGGAGGAGTTTATGCTTAGAACGCGACGTCTTCCTGACAGGTATTATTCGGGTTCGAAATCCATGTCGGCTGATGCGCCACCGCAGACGGCATGGGGTCCGCAAGTGCGGTGAGCGTGGCCTCACTTCTCGGTGTTATCGGTGACACTGCCGAACTCACACGGAGAAAAAAGAACAGTTGCAGTATATCTGATCCATTATACTGTATCAAGGGAATGCATGATAATATAGGCCCAACCAGGTTCACTGTTACTGTTACCTGACGGAGTTTGTTGGAACGAAAAGTTACATCGTGTTGCACCCTCTGAATTCACCTTGTCAGAAGTGCACGGGTAGAAGCTGCCGAGCCCAAGCAACCTTGTTGGAAGAGTTGTCTATCTGCTCGGCGTAAGCGAGCAACACAGGTTGGAAGATCCAGCCTACCGTCATGACGCATCCGGACGAATCTGATAGAAGGAGCCGGCCTGCACAGGTTCCTGATTGAACGGCCAGCCGTACGTGTTGCCTTATTTAAGCATTTCTTATTGATGTTACAAGTTACTAATCGTTGACGGGTATAGGATGGGTTATGCGTAGTACTTGCTATTAACAGAATATTCATTATTTATTTTTGATCCAACAGATCTGTAATTTACGTACACAACCAGACACCGTAAAAATGGAAATAATTGCATAAAAATTACGCATTTAGTGCTAATTGAATTTCGCAATAAATTACACAAAAAACCTCAAAAGACTTTAAATTCTGCAGTCCGACTGTTATTACGGTAGATATTTATACATCAATAATGCCTGCATTGTTGTTGAATAAAAGTTATATATTATAGGTTCATTATATATATAATGAATATTCTAAAACAGCATGTACCTACAAATTATTAGAATTTAACATTAAAATATTTATTTAGTAAAGTAAAATGTGTAAAATATAACATAATTCACAATAGAATGGAATATATTGACATAAACTTAATTGCTAACAAATGATAATGAAACATTGAAGTGCCACTTAATCATTTATGTGATCAGGTGGATTAAATACACAAGTATACTAAGAACGTGTTTACAGACATCAGTAACTATTTCTAAAATATTTTACAACTGTTTCAAAACTATTTTAAAAAACGTTTTATAACTGTTTCAAAACTATTTTAAAACCGTTAAAGAAGGTTCAATTCTATTAGTCCCTTCATTATACATAGGGTTCTTCCATTCACTAGCACAAAATTCATCTACATAAAATTAACACTTAGTTTACAATTACAATGAATTCATAAATAGTTGACATACTATTAAAATCAAAAAAATATATGGAAGAAATCACCAATATAAATCATATTTATATTTTTTACTTCTGTTATTTCCATTTCTGTAATCTAAATGTACAAACATGCTATACAAATAAGATCAAATTAGTTTAAATTAATTTAAAAACTGGAATTAAAATGTATTGCCCAGCATTGATTTACCTGCTGGGTCTGCAATTTGAATCAATCTCATTGCTTAGAAACCTCTTTGCGCATTTGACAATGAATAAGCTCATTGGCCTGCATTTACAAATCCTACACTCCCAACATGTTAATGTCATAACTATTGTTGTTATCACCTGAATGCAACAATAAAAAATTTGTAGAGAAGAATTTGCACTCTATAACAGCAAATAAGTATAGTGAGAGGTCAGGATAAATCATAATTTTAGTACTGTGTAAGGCAGGAGAAGACTCATCACTTTAGCATGGGACAAAAAGTTTGGCCTTCATTTTATTGGATGAGTCAAATAATAAGTTTTCTTAGCAAATTAATAACCAGTTCTGAAGTGACTTTTAAATTTTGCAAGTTATTTTATTAAATGCATACCTTTCTGGATTGCTTCAAAATTTAGGATTATATTCTTCGAATACTATTGATTAATTTCACACACAGATCACTACTCATTATCACTGGTAACTGACAGTGATACAAGGTAGGGGAAAATAATTAGGTGCAGACTCTTAGTGTGCTTGCATGCAAAAAAATAAAATAAAATATGTTATAAAACCATCTATATAAAAAATAGAATAAAAATGCATATTTAATTAAATTTTGTAAAATTGCTAATACCAATTCAGAAATTGAAAACAGCAGGATTACCTCTATTGAAGTCATTAAATATTTTTGAAGATATTACAATGTCTTTGAAATTACTGTTTGGACATGCAATTGTGAATGCCAAGGAAAAATTATATAAACCAATAAATTCAAATTCGATTTAAAACTTCTATGAAATTTAAAGAACAAAAATTGTGATTCAAGTGCAGAAAATGCATAATTTGACCTCACATGGGCTCAGATTTCATCTTACAAATATGCTCCAATTACATCTGGTGATGTAGTAGAATGTTCAAAAAGATTCATTTTTCACAAAAGGATGAATTTGAGTAAAATTTAGAAAAATTGTTTATTTTTCCTGTTTCAGAAGACAATGAAAAAAATACCAAGCTAAAATTTGATTTTTCATGTTTTGTCAAATTTTATCTGGCATATGTGTGCAGGTTTTAGCATTTTAAAGGGCATGAAAATCATGTCTAGTAATACTGAATTGTTTTATTTCAAGAGGAAAGTATTTTGTTCACCTGGCAAGGGAAATGTTTCTGAAATTTATCAAGGTCAACACAATTACAACAGTAATGACATTTCTTTGCCCAAGAATCATTAACACAATCTGAAATATTTTTCTCTGGTAATTTTGAAGATAAATAATAGCCAAAATCATTGAATGTTTGAGAATGCAGTGTTATCCATACTATACGCCACAAACAGCACACTGTGGAGAACCCTAAATTATGAAAAACTTGAAACCTTTTTTCCTTGGAAACCAAAGAAAAAATTAATAATCTTTCAAAAGAAAATTACAGATTCTCATACTCCATGAACTTGATTCGGAACTCTAGTCGTTAAACAATGTCCTTAAAAACCAGCATTTTGAAGTTAATGACACTTTTCTAGTGGGAATGTGAATTTTTTATATTACTCATACTCATTTGTAGTCATTCTGAAAGCACTACTACATAGTACACATTGAAACTATAACAGAATTATAACACACGTTATATTACCTAATGAGAGTTTTAAAATAACTTGCTTGGTCAAAAATGATATACACTAAAAAAATTGAACAATTAATACATATACATTTTGTGAATGTTAAATACAAATGAAATAACAAAGGTCCATGATGCTTGCAAAATTAGCAAAATGTATATTGGCATCACCTTCAAGTACATGTTCATGACCTTGTCATAGAATGCAATGGACATTTAGAATAACAATATCCATGAATATCTGCATCAATGAACCATCACCTGTTTCAATGACCAATTTTCATCACCTGTGCCAAAAACTACCTGAAAAATAAAATTAATACAATAGTATTTGAAAATATAATTAAAGTGATAATTATTGAAAAATAAAAAAAATAAAAATAGAAAGTGTTTTACAGCAGATTATTTTGAGGAATGCATTATTATTTTGTTAAATTATTTACTGAACATGATAGGCTTTTGTCTCAATTTAAATATGGTAATCAAAATTCTGTACACTTATAACATATGGGAATACTACACAACAATTAATTCTACAATTTCTAATTGCTATTAATGACACTTCAAGACTATATTAAAATTATTTCAACGAATTGGCCACATAATAAATATTATTTTTTCACATTTTAATACAAATTTGCAATGCTTAATTGAGTATTAAAAACTAATTAATAATAACTTAAGCTTTTTTTAATAGGTACTTTTTTGACTATTAAAAAAAGATAAAATGAATGAAAAATAATGAGTTTGGAAGCCAAGCCCTCTATATCCACTTAACAACATAAGAATTTGAAGTGAAAGGAATTAAACCGATGATGTAAAACGAAATAATTGTTTAGCTTGTTCGACATAAGCTTTTAGAGGAATTTTTCAATTAACATTAAAATAACTTTGAGCTGGATTAATGGCCAAGTTTTGTACGTTACGCCCAATAGAAATGTAATTAAACTAATATATGCCTTTCTATTATTACAACTCATGATAGAAATATATACGTACCTAACAATTACAATTCCATTCCACCATTCTCTTTTAATCTTGGTTGACAATTCTTGCTTGATTTCAAATAGGCGGTGTAAATGAAGGTATCATTTTCTTTCGAACTTCATTCGCCCGTTTACTCCCAATGAAATAAGATTTTCACTTCAAAGAGGTAATTTAAACTCTGTAATCTGGCACCTATTAAAAGATATCCACCAATATCCTTTAGATTATAATTCACACTGATGCAGCACGATAAGTTGGTACTTACCAGTGAACTCTTAGTAAGTTCAGCGATTTGCTTCACCAACGACACATTCCTATATAATTACAATTTGAAACCTTTCAAAACGATGCGCTTTTCGCCACTGCGAAGAAATTTTCCTGAAGGGCCAGTCACTCTCTTAGACCTTCCTTAATGAACTGAATAGCATGTCCTCGCAGGCCGATCGACGCGACGGCGCGGCGCCGCGGTCCCAAGATCCGGGTCCCACTCTCACTTCTGATCCTTGTCAATCAGAAGTGAGGATCAGAATCAGAATCAGAGTGAGACTTATCGCCCAGCAACACGCATGCAGTCCACAGTGATCTCCTCCTTCGTTGCAGTAATTTTGATGAAAGGTTAATTTAACAAACGATGGATCAAATTCGTTCTTATATAGAAAACCTACACTTATATCAGGATTTTTCTTAGGATGAACGGATAATAATGCGTTGTGGACAGGCTGCAGCAAGCTTTCTGTCCCCCTCCCCCATCTTCCTGTCCCCCCCCCCACACACACACACACTTCCACAGAGCCCCTCAAGGCCTGGGTCTGGTAGCTGATAAATATATAACGTAATTAGTCTGCCTTTCGACATTTATATTTACAACATGTGTAACAACGCAGACGAAAAATAATATAAGTATTAATGTTTGTCTCAAACTTCGTTTCCGTTTTGAGCAAGAATGACAGATATGTTTTCTTTGCTTGATAGAGTCATAATTATCGTATCATGCTTCTATTATGTAATTGAAATAATGTGAATTATATACACACATTTGTTTAACAGATTTTAAATGTTTTTAAATGTATATTTTCAATGCGTAATTAATCGGACAAGGTACCTGGCTGCTGTGGCCAGATACTGCTCTGCAACATGATTCGGCTTGATGACGCCAACAGGTCCGTCTATGAAGGAACATTACCCTCTCAGAAATCACAGGCCGGTTGGTCCATCAAGGTTGACTTTTATCTTAGATGCTGTTGTAACCAGGAAAGGGAGTAAAACAACAAGGTATCCGTTTCGCATACGAAGGTTTTGTGTAACTATTGAAATCTTGTTGCGATTTATGGTATCCTTTTTTCAGTGCAAATACTACTTAGAAGCTTGTTAAAATATCGGATCTTTTCTGTTATACGTATACCAGTGCACTAGCCGAAAGTTTTCTTCTGCTTCTTAGTAGGCGATAGTTATGTATTTAAATACTTTATAAATAAGTATTTAAATACATAAGTACACAAAATACATTAGGATTTGATATGCTAAATACATGCATATTTAAAATACTTCAAATACTCAAAATACTGTAAATATAAAATAATTTTGTATAGTATGTTTTTATTGCAACAATCTATTGTAATTGTTAACTACACTAAATTAGTAATTGACAGTCATGTACATTTCTGAACAACTGTTGTAATGTATTGCAACAATTAGTTTAATTTAAATATTTTCAAACAAAATGATATCTAAAATATGTTTAACAAAAAGAAATGGAATTTCCATTTAAAACAACTAATTTTTCAAACAAATCATCGGACAATAACCCCTAGTTGGCAAATGGATAAAATCTGCAAAGGAAAACATTCAATTGGCGTTGATGAACATGAACTAGAGTTATAACGAATAAACGCTTTTTTTTATTGCCGGATAATTATCCAGCATTTTTAATGATTTAGATTTATCATTTAAAAATGAAGAGAATCCAAATTCAACAACTGAAAGGAGCTTTTATTTTTGTATTAAACAAGCGCATTCACTAGCAAAATCAAACAAAAAGAAACTATCCTCGTTCTAAACATTCTTCTGCGTCTGTATTAGAAGTATTTTAAGCATTTCTTTTTTTAAATACATCTCGAAAATACATGCATAAAAACCTCAAAAATACAGTATTTCAAATACAAAATGTATTTAAAATACGTATTTCAAATACAAGTATTTAGATACTGCCCGGTTCTGTAAACATGAGCAATGATTGTAATGAACAACTTTCCAGCCATTTATGATCTTATAAAAACACCGATATAAATAAATATAATGTTTCTATGACTTATTAATCACCAAACCGAAAAAGTACGCAAATGAACTCATTTGCATGAAGAAAGATAATTCTTTCTCAGTTTCCGATACCTGATCTTCTGGAGCAGCTATAAGCAGAACAGGTTACCATTATATCACCCTGAAATAATGGCATAGCTTTAAGGACCGGTCGATATATAATTAAAATGGGCCATAGTTAACGATGTTCAATTACGTCTTGCTCTTATCATGTAATACTATCATCGAAGTTCACACTTGAGTTTTTCTCACGTGGCGGCTGAGGGTAGTATCTCCAAGATGGAATTCGGCACGACTTTTTGATTCTTTCTTGGTCTTGCCGCAAGATGTCACATGATCGCGACCGCATCAAGTAGTATTGCAGATCAAGCGACTCTAGCGTCAGGACTGAGAATGACTCCAACTGAAAAACAGCACTGAAATACAACCTTACTGATTAAGAAGTATTACTTGACGAGAAGTCAACCACATTCCAATATTGTGCTCTAGAGAATACTGTATGAACAACGAACAATAAGATAACACACACATATCATGTGTGTCTTTAGCATGCAGCTCATGTCAAAATATTAACAATGCACGTGCTGGGACATGCATTTTTAGTAAAGAGGCTATCAATTTTGTACCCTACATCAATCACTCTCATCTCATAAAAGAGAAAGACTTTCATATTTGCATTACTGATTAAACTACAATAAAAACAAATATGTAATGAACATATTGCAGCCCCACTGGGAATTAGAAAATGTTTATAAAATGTCTGAAAGTTATTCCAATAAAACTTTAAAACCTTAAACAGTATAAAATTTTACTTTGCAGTGACTTCAATATAAATTGCCTCACACAATTCAGTAATGCAAATCTATTCAAAACCTAGTAAGTTCATACCATCTACAAACAACCATAAATACACCAACCCGAGTATCCAAAAATAGTAGCACAGTTGTAGATCAATTGATACTAGACAGGGATGACCTGATGAGGGGATAGCTGTGGCAACTCGCTCAAGGCCCTGATTTAATTAGGTTCTTGATTTTTTTTTCATTTAAAAAAATAAAAATTTATTAATTTCTAACTAAATTAAATGATATGAGTTATTTCTGATGTATGTAAAATGAATTATGTTCATGAACTGAGGGAGAAAGGAATTTTTTTATTTTGAAATGAGGGGCTCTCATAGATCAATTGCCCCATGGCCCTGGTGTTCCCTGGGCACCCCTGATAATTGATTCAAATTTATTTATTTTATTTATTTATTTAGTCAAAAACTGTATGAGACGTATGGGGGAGAAAATCATCTGCGCACGCTTTCTTGAGTTTCAGAATCCCTCCCCAACAATTTAACTATTAATAGTTGAAAGATTAATAATAATAATAATAATAATAATAATAATAATAATAATAATAATAATAATAACAAATTTAAAATAGCGAGAGATTAACATTTCAAAAACTAGATATTTTCGTTGCCGAATTATAGATAACTATAGTATTTCTTTTGTTACAATTACCATACATTTCAGTGTCCACAATGCCCAGATTCCAACACTTCAAACAGAATGAAAAATAACAGAACAAATTACAGAACTTACCAAGAAACCGGTAACTAAGAAACATAATGAAAGTCCAATACTTGCTCAGATTACAAAATGGGAATACAAGGTAACCAATACAAATGATAAGTTTAACTCATTCATAAAAATATTCTTAATACACCTATTATCAATGCCCCTTTATTTGCAAAAACATCCAAATTTATAAAACCAAATAATGGACAACAGAAGGAATCAAAGTGTCATGTGAAAGAAAATGTAACATGTATAAAATATTAGCACATAACAAATGTAACTTATTACAACTTCATTATCTACAACAAAACATATCATTCAAACCTAAAAAAGTAATCAAACAAGCCAAAATTATGACACATGGAAAGTAAATTGCAAATGCACCTAACAAAATAAAAGCTCTGTGGGACCTTATCAAAATGACTACACCTAGCCCCAACTAATAATAATAGAAACTAGAGGTGCTACAACCGCACGTACTTTCTCGCGATATTCTTAATGGCTGTATTATAGTATTAAATATGATAATTTGTATCATTCACTTCAACTATCATTGGAAAAATTCTTAAACAAATGAAACATGAAAAATACACCTTTTTTAATTCAAATGTCTAAACGAAAACAATTGTTTGCTATTGACTTCAGTGTATTCACGTTCTACATATATGTACCAACGATGCACGAAGCGTATTTTGGCCGTAAATAAAATTGTTTATATTAACGCGAACAAAAGGCAGCCGTCATAATCTCCTTCTGTTAACAGTGCGGCGTTTCAACAATGGGTTGCAACAAGCAACAATTACATCTAATTCATATGGGATACACATTTTACCAATTAGCATTCTTGATACCGCTAGCAAGAAACTTAAAATGGATAGACAAAAATAATAATTAAATATGATATTTTTTATATTTTCGAAATTACTGGATTTGAAGTGCATTACTCATTCCCACTCATTAAGCAAAGTGAAAATTATCTATTCGTTTTCACATTTAACTCAAGTAAAGGACGCAATTTAAAATAGATTTTAAATAAAATAAAAAAAATAATTTGTAAA